>SJYV01015141.1:1670282-1727979 GCA_006410875.1 Neotragus pygmaeus
GTGCACGCAGTTCCCAACACTTCTCGTCATCCTCTCTTTGGTCTCTTTATTCTGCTGAGCGGTGCTGCTAGGATTTCTTTTTTTTTTTTTTTCTCCCCTGAACACGTTCGCGATGGTGGGTAGCAGCAAGGTGGTCCTGGCAGGGGAGGGGTCGATGTCGAGATTGGGCACCGGGGGGAAGAATGTTTCTTTTCAACTTTGTCTGTGGCTTGCACCCCCGGAGAAGGCCACACGCCGGTTGTGGGGTGCAGATGTGCCGAGAGTGATTTCTAAGTAGTTGAGTTGTCGAGATGAGGGTACGACTGCTAATGGTAGGCAGGTTTTGTTTTCATTGGTGAATCTGGTGTCATCATATTCCGGTCATATGTTGAAATATTCTTTGTTTAGGTCTTGAAGTAGAGGATCTTACTCTGCACGTCCACATTGTGTTGTTTTTAAATGATGTCTCTGCAAGTATGGCTTTCTAGAATTTAAAATGTGAGTTAAGGTCCGGCGTGTGCGGGCCTCAGCACTGGCCTTGACAGTGAACTTTGTGGCTCTGTTTTGGTTTTCAGAGATTTGCTCCATAGCTGGGGTGCGAGCTGTGCATTTTAGTGTCAGGAATGTAGATGCTTGAGCTGGGGACATTGGAGAAGGAAGAACATTTATATATTAATAATTGATATCTGAATATTAGAATCAGATTAATTGGACTGATGAAAGTTTTTTTTTAAAGCAGTTATGCACTCTAGGAAGGAAGACTTTTCATAGGCACACTTTAAAGGGGTTCTTTAGGGCGCAGAGCTTGAATATCTCCTTTTAGAGAGGATACTTAGCAACATCTGTAGCTTCATTGAGGGCCTGCTAAAGGGACTGAAACTGGGGCTAAGACATCGAAGTGTACTTTTCAGCGTTTATGTTGTTTACATCTGATGTTCACTCACGTTTGGGCAGTAGAAATAAATAGGTCAGCTTTTCTTTTGCTTTCTGAAGACTAGCCCCCTCCCCCAGCCCCCTTTTTTCCTAAGTTTCACAATTTACTTGGTTTCACAGCATTGTAGGAAACTGTTACTACATTTTTACTGGAAATACTATTATTAATTTTGATTTTGGTAAGTCCTTTTCTGTTCTTTTTTTCTCTTTATGTTTATATATGGACTCTACGTTGTGGGCTTAAAACTGGTTTATTAAGGTCCATTTATAATGTTTGAAGAATGCATTTTAAAATCTCAGGACACATCTTTTGATGGCAAAGAGGAAGTTTTTGTTTGCAGTTATGCTCATGTTTATGAAAAAATTCTGTACTTAAAACTTTTGTAGGTGTATAACTATCCTTAAATGAAGAGTATAGTAATAGTGCAGAAAATTCTTCAAACAAGTTTCTGGCTAACACATTAAAAATATTCCAGGTGCTTTTCTTTATGTCATACTTTTGCTTTTCTTAAGGTAATAGTATTTGCAATATGACTAAGGTTGCTTGGATGGTCTTAATAGTCTTTTCGCTTGAATGCTTTAGAGGCTTTTTAACATAGTTTTAAGATAATTTTGCAAGCTTTACTTAAGCTTATTGCACTTAGAACTCCCAGGCGAGTCTTTATGGAACTGGAAAAGTAAAAAGCCCCCTGCCTCTGCCAGATTTTATTTTTAAGAGGTGTAAGTGTTGGGTGGCCCCTGTTTCTTTTAGCTTTGAAGGGTCCATCCTTTTTCCCATTCAGTCATCTGGAAAGAGCTGCCTCAGAAATACTCTTCTTCTGCTTACATGAAGAACTCTAAATGCTATCCAGCAGGAGGTGCTGCAGCAAGATAAAGGAAACCTCTGAACTCTAAGGGTCTTGCTACTTATTACAGCTCTACTTAGCTTCAGCTAAGCAACAGGATTAACACCTTAAAGTTCCAGAAAGATCTTGAGTAAGTCCATTGAAAAATTCCATTTGCTATTAGAAGCTGAAATTTGTGACTGCTTTTTACCTGCTTACAATATTACGCAGAGTAGATTGCTTATGGTGGACAGCTGAAGGATGCTGCCCTTAGGTACAGAGTATTGTTAGAAATATTTTTCCTGGAAAATAATTAGTCTCAACTTGGAGTTACTCTCATATTGATGAGTGGAATGTTGAACACGTTTTTAAAAATTACGTGCTGTGGATGGCTATAAACAAAAGTAGTTAATATGACTTGGGACTTCTGACTTTGAGGTCATCTTTATAATACTGAGTGAGATATAGAGTACTTGAACTATTATTGGAAAGGAAGATATTGTATGGAAAAATTCTTAGACTTTCTATGTTTTTTTCTTCCCATCTGTGGACAGTAATCCTAATAGATAAATTGTTAGGCCCTCAGCTTTATAAATACATGCAGTTAATGTGTTTGAGTTGGCTTTCAAAGACTGAGATTCTTGAACTAGAAGTAAAGTTCTGTCTGTGGGTATAGGTCATTGCTGATATGGTTGTTAGTAACACTTAACAATAAGTGCATAAAGATGGAAGTATTTTTGTAGCTTTTATAGCACATGGTCCTTTGAAACTCTTGTTAGTGTTAGGTGAATTGATTTATCACTGGAAATATTATGGTACTGTGGTGGCTTGTAAAGCTTTATATCAAAGTTTTAAAAACTTAAGAATGTGTGGAAAATTTGATGAACTTGCTTTGAATTTTGTTTGTTTTTTGGAAATAATGGTGTACTTTTTTCTCAGTAAGATCAAATGATATAATACATGTGAAAGTTCTCTGTAAATTGTCAGAAGCCATGCAGATGTCAAGTTGTTGAGAAAGGTGGCTAATTAATACATGGGCAGAAGCTCCTGGCTTTAAAATATTAACTATCTTCATATGATTTGGGAAATGAGTGCATTAAAAGTGCACCCAGAACACTTTATGAACTTTTTTTAATACTGCTGTGGTTACCAAAAAGCTCTTTGTTAGAATATTGAAGCTTTGTTTAAAAATG
Organism: Neotragus pygmaeus; assembly: GCA_006410875.1. Lineage (NCBI taxonomy): Eukaryota > Metazoa > Chordata > Mammalia > Artiodactyla > Bovidae > Neotragus > Neotragus pygmaeus. The sequence continues at coordinate 1,673,212 of SJYV01015141.1, forward strand.
CTGTCTAGGCAGTTTCCCCTAATTAAAAGAAAAAAAAAAGATCATTTTTTCCTTTTGTAGACCCTGTGAAATGTGTATCTCCTGTTAAAGTTTTTATTCATTCTCCATTGATGTGATAGTAGTTGATTTTAGTGATTATTTTAAAGTTCCTGTGTTTTTCTATAGACTTTTAGTAACACACAGAGTAACAGATGTCATGGTTAATATTTTGATTGTTTTGACTGATCCTGCTAACTTTCTGAAAAATTCTTGCTAACTAAACCATTCAAACTTGTTTAAGAGTGAAAAAGACATGTATCTGTATGTGTTAGTATTAGGTACCTGTGTGTATCATTTTTGTTTTTCTAATTGAGAAAGATGCGTGAGGAAATGACTACTCAAATCTAGAGGAGTGCACTGAAATATTTTTGGTGTCAAAATAACAGAAGTTTAATATTCAGAACTTTGAGTTGTGGCTTTCTTAATAGACTCTACTCAAATTTGGACTGAAATAAAGTAACATATAGATAATGGGGAGTTCCTATTTTGTGAGCAGATCAAAAGGTACAGTACCCTAAATTTTAGAATTAACTAGTCTTTATGAAATAACTGCAACTAGAAATTAAATATAGAAACTTCCTTCAGTGAAGGGTGAGAAAAACATTTAACTGTTTAGATAAAAATGAAAATGTCTCAGGGTGATAGTAATGATTTCATCCTAGACAGTGAACACTAAAGTTTTTTTTTTTTTGAGGAAATACTGACATTAAGGTTTTAGTCACGTGTTTTTAAATTTTGGATCCTTAGTATATTATTGCCGAAGTCTTTTGTATTTACTGTTGAAAGGGAGAGAGGGAAGGGGTTATAGTTTTNCTAGACAGTGAACACTAAAGTTTTTTTTTTTTTGAGGAAATACTGACATTAAGGTTTTAGTCACGTGTTTTTAAATTTTGGATCCTTAGTATATTATTGCCGAAGTCTTTTGTATTTACTGTTGAAAGGGAGAGAGGGAAGGGGTTATAGTTTTGGGTCTCTAACCTTTGACAGAAATCATTTATATCTATATTCGAGCTGATTTCTTGAAACATGTTTGAATCTTCATATTAATTTGTGCTGGAAAATATTAATGATTTACTTTGACTTCTCAGAACTTATTGTACATGGGCTTTTTTTGTAGGCCGTAAATATTCTTTAGGAGCATAGCAATATATTTTGATCACTTTCTAACTTTACCAGGTGTGTATTTTTGTTGTTTTGAGGTGTTTTTTTTTTTAAGTAATATGTTAATACTGCATGAAAATTATTTTTGATAATTATTTCTTCAATAGCATATGTTCCTTCTTTGTATCATGTGTGTGCATGTGGCCATACTGTTTTGTGGACTTTCATATCATCTCATTTGTGTATTGAATTTTTGAACAGTTACCTTTGGTGAGAATGTTGAAATAGACCATTCATTAGGAATAACTTTTATATTGCTTGTCTGTCAATTGAGTCTTAAACTGGGAAGGTGGTGAACTCTTTCCCTTAAGAGATAATCTGCGTTTCAGTCATCCTTTGAGCTTTTCTAAAGCAACTTTCTTACACTAGACACTTGTTAGGCAGTTTGAATGCCCCTCCATTTCTCTCCCTCCAACACACTGCAGACTGCACACCTCTGCCCCCTTTTTAAAGAAAAAATAGTGAGCAAGTCTCAGCTGGAGGAAACTATTCTTTCCTATATTTTTGAATCATCTGTGGAAATGTTTTTCTGCTTTTTAAAGTAGACCAAAAAAGTGAACTGATAATTTGGAGATAGGAAAGGGATGGGGCCTAACAGGTTGATGATCTAGGTTATATTTTGACTTTGTTTGTGGGCCTAGGGGAGAAAAATAACTTAAACACAGAAGCCAAAAAGATGGGTTTTGTTTTATTGTTTTGGCTGCATTGAGAATACAAACTGTCAGTACTTGAGGAGAAGGAGCAGCAGAAAGGAATTGATTTTTTTCTGCTGCAGATCCAAGTATTGTTAACCATGTGGATCTCTAAAGCAACATACTTACAAATCAAACAGTAGTTGATTCTCTGACTCAATTAACAGTCAGAACCCTAGACTGTTTTTTAAAATTTTAAGTAAGTACCCAAAACTTTAGAGTAATGACAATAATTTCCTGATAAAAGTGGGTGATAGTAACCATGGCAACTGCTGTCTCTGGCCTTATGGACAGTATGTTGTATTGATGAAGCTTCAGATCCTGTAGTAGCCTGTCACTTTCATGGTGAGATGTAGTAGCATGTGTTGCAGGTGATTTTTAGCTGGATTGTGTTAAATTTGTGTGCCAGCTTATCTTTCCTTGTTAGGAATTTCTTGGACTGTATTCCACAGCATGTTTGTGAAGGTGCTGTTGCCTGAAAATAACCCACCACCTGTGTTAGGCCTCCTAATGCAGATTGCACTTAGTTCTTTCCCTGCCTCCTCCTTCAGTGTTGTAGAAAATGAGAGTGTGTGTAGAAATTATATACATATATTACAGCTCAAAGTTATCCACTTGGGTTTGGACGTGTCATTGATAGCTTATTGAAAAAAAAACAAAAACCTTCTGTGTTTTTGGAAAAGGTCAGTGGTTGAGAGAAATGGATCTGTAATTGGTATTTTCCTAAGTGTTCTTTTCACAAACAGATGTGTATGTGAAATGAAGGGTGAGAAGTGGAGGGGGTAAATACTAAAGCCTGAACGAAAGAGAGACTTAAGTATTGTTGTTGTTGTTGTGTGTGATGATTTTATGTGTATACTGTTAGAATATATTTCCCAGTGGGCCTAGTGGGCAGTATGAAAGTATGGAAAATGTTTTCTTGTGAGAATTTTCTTCAAGAAAAATTATTTATAAAATGTAACTTGAAAGACTGTTAAGAGAAAACCTGATAAAACAGTTGAAACTTTGTTGGGCTATAGGGGATAGAAAGCTTTGAAACTGGTAAAATTTAAGCAATTGTTTTAAAAGTTGTATCTTTAAATATCATTTAAAATTTGTGTCATATCTTTTTGCTTTTTAAGGATTTCTTTTATACAGCTATTCTGTTTTTCTAAGGTGAAAATGTTGATCTAAATGTTAATTGATACTTTTTATCTGTATATAGTAAAGAATCTGTGCTAGGGCAGAGAACAAACAAATTATATGTAGATTTGACTAGGCCCTGATAATAAGATCTAGTCAGATTGTGCCTAGATAGTTCAGAGTTTCTTAAAACTTACTGTGATAGGGTGAAATGGTTTACTTACTACAAATCCCAAGATGCAGTGCAGTTTTTTGCCTAGCTCCAGAATAGAGCATTGCATGCTGGGACCTGTAGTTGATTTTAACAGCACGGGGAACCCTTCCCTCCTGTCTACTCCATTTTATACACAGCTTCCCAAAGCCTCTAAGAACTTTCTGCTAAGTAAAGTTTGATTGCTAATGCCATGATTATTATGCTGCTAGTATTCTAAAGTGAGTCTTCAGAAACACCCTAGTGTGATTTTACCTTAGATGCATTAGGTGTTTTTTAAAATCAGTTGCTAAAAGATTTACATGTAGAATAGCATACATATGTATATATACTCAAAACTTGACTTAGCAGTTGTAACATTTTTTGTTGTTTGTGATGATACAGATTTCTTTATAATTACAGGATTAATTGATTGCTAGTATGGGCATTAGAATTAGAAGACTGTTATTGTAGGACCTGACACACATGCGGTTCTTTCTTTGAATGGGGATAGCTAAGTTGGATGGAAGGGTTATTTTTGTGCCAGAATTTAAGTAGAAATTTTTATTTTTCTGTAATGATTGTCAGCGTCTTGAGTCTCAGTATTCTTTAAATGGAAGACAAAGTCCTGAAAATAATTGTTATTTTAGTGTAAGTTTAATACTCAAAGCTAACGGCTGAAAGGTAGAGGAAAACGTAAGGTTATAAAAACAAAGTGTAATTTGTTTATATTTTCATTTGTAAATTTAAAAATTGTGTCCTTTTGAGGGTTCTAATACTTTCCATTATCTCAACTAGCATTAGTGTCGTTGTCGGGATTAAATGTTAAAATCTGTGAAAGTGCTTAGCACAGTGCCTGGCACATACTAAAGTCTCGATAAATGTATATGGTTAGTAGTAGGTTTAGNAAAAAAAAACAAAAACCTTCTGTGTTTTTGGAAAAGGTCAGTGGTTGAGAGAAATGGATCTGTAATTGGTATTTTCCTAAGTGTTCTTTTCACAAACAGATGTGTATGTGAAATGAAGGGTGAGAAGTGGAGGGGGTAAATACTAAAGCCTGAACGAAAGAGAGACTTAAGTATTGTTGTTGTTGTTGTGTGTGATGATTTTATGTGTATACTGTTAGAATATATTTCCCAGTGGGCCTAGTGGGCAGTATGAAAGTATGGAAAATGTTTTCTTGTGAGAATTTTCTTCAAGAAAAATTATTTATAAAATGTAACTTGAAAGACTGTTAAGAGAAAACCTGATAAAACAGTTGAAACTTTGTTGGGCTATAGGGGATAGAAAGCTTTGAAACTGGTAAAATTTAAGCAATTGTTTTAAAAGTTGTATCTTTAAATATCATTTAAAATTTGTGTCATATCTTTTTGCTTTTTAAGGATTTCTTTTATACAGCTATTCTGTTTTTCTAAGGTGAAAATGTTGATCTAAATGTTAATTGATACTTTTTATCTGTATATAGTAAAGAATCTGTGCTAGGGCAGAGAACAAACAAATTATATGTAGATTTGACTAGGCCCTGATAATAAGATCTAGTCAGATTGTGCCTAGATAGTTCAGAGTTTCTTAAAACTTACTGTGATAGGGTGAAATGGTTTACTTACTACAAATCCCAAGATGCAGTGCAGTTTTTTGCCTAGCTCCAGAATAGAGCATTGCATGCTGGGACCTGTAGTTGATTTTAACAGCACGGGGAACCCTTCCCTCCTGTCTACTCCATTTTATACACAGCTTCCCAAAGCCTCTAAGAACTTTCTGCTAAGTAAAGTTTGATTGCTAATGCCATGATTATTATGCTGCTAGTATTCTAAAGTGAGTCTTCAGAAACACCCTAGTGTGATTTTACCTTAGATGCATTAGGTGTTTTTTAAAATCAGTTGCTAAAAGATTTACATGTAGAATAGCATACATATGTATATATACTCAAAACTTGACTTAGCAGTTGTAACATTTTTTGTTGTTTGTGATGATACAGATTTCTTTATAATTACAGGATTAATTGATTGCTAGTATGGGCATTAGAATTAGAAGACTGTTATTGTAGGACCTGACACACATGCGGTTCTTTCTTTGAATGGGGATAGCTAAGTTGGATGGAAGGGTTATTTTTGTGCCAGAATTTAAGTAGAAATTTTTATTTTTCTGTAATGATTGTCAGCGTCTTGAGTCTCAGTATTCTTTAAATGGAAGACAAAGTCCTGAAAATAATTGTTATTTTAGTGTAAGTTTAATACTCAAAGCTAACGGCTGAAAGGTAGAGGAAAACGTAAGGTTATAAAAACAAAGTGTAATTTGTTTATATTTTCATTTGTAAATTTAAAAATTGTGTCCTTTTGAGGGTTCTAATACTTTCCATTATCTCAACTAGCATTAGTGTCGTTGTCGGGATTAAATGTTAAAATCTGTGAAAGTGCTTAGCACAGTGCCTGGCACATACTAAAGTCTCGATAAATGTATATGGTTAGTAGTAGGTTTAGTAGTAGTGTTTATTGTTGTTTTTAAAAATATCATGATTTACATTTTTTCCTCTCTTTTTACATTATTTATTTATTTGATCAGAAACTCAGGATGTTCTAAACAGGCCTTGAGATTTCTGGTCTATAGTAATGATGTGGCAGTTCCTTAGAATTTTTTGCCATACATAAAATGTCTTCACACCTCAGTTTCTCCCTAAGTGATATATGCCCCAAATCAGACAACCAGCTAGTAGCAGAATTTTCACTGGGATTCAGCTTTGCCTATTCAGAACTCTTTGCCACTGTGCCATGGCCTTTGGTTGATTTTAGAAAGTTCAAAAGATAATGAAGATTTCTTTGTTAATAATGTTTGCACTGTTAGAACATCCAGACTAGTTGATGAGTGAAAATAAGATGCTGTAAACATTTCCTTGTGTCACAGTGTATGCAACCTTGGAAAAATTCTGTCGTGTTTAGACGCATGAAACAGTCTATCACCACAGTTCACAGTGTTACAGGATTGATGTATTGGAGGCCAGTGAGCAGCCCCAAAAAGAAAATGTTGTTTCAGGTCTGTGGGATGTACTTAAAATGTTAGGTTCAAAGAAGTCATAAGTCTTTACGTTATTTTTCTCCTTTAGAACATGAACTTCTTTCCAGCTCTTGAAATTGTTTGAGGATAATTTTTTATCTACATGGCTTTTAGCTTTTTGAAAAGACAAAGGGACACCTGGGAATATTGAGAAATGTAGGCATAAGTTGTGGTGTATGTGCGTTAGTCTGAGTGTGTGTAGAATCAGGGAAGCGTCTTTGTTACCTCCTTGACCATTGTCTGTTAGACAGAGTTCATGGAATGCTGTTGCTGAGGTCTGCTGTGTTTATTTAAGAAAGCTCTGCCTTGAGTAGCAATTATTCAAGTATTTATTTGTACAACAACCCATCCCACTGTAATGATACTAATCTTTTTTTTTCCTCATAAAGGTGAACTGAAACTTGTTAATATTTGTAGCTTAGACATTAGATAGATTTTTTTAGATAATGTCATAAATTTATGGAATCTGGTCTGATATGCTTCTACATTATGAATGGTTTTATTTATTTTATATTAACTTATCTTTTCAAGACCTAATATTAAAATGAAATTAATTCAGTGGTTACAAAGATGTTAAATTCTAATGGCTAAGTGTAAGGGAGAAAATGGTCTCTGGTGTTACTTGGCCAGTGCGGGGAGTTTGGATGAATTCTTACCTACATTTTACGGTTACACTCTAAAGTTGGAAATAAGGAGAGGATGTAAGAGGAGTGAACCTGGGCAGCCATGTGTGATTATCTAGAGTCCTCTGACACACCTAGATTATTGAGCACAGCTTTCTATCTTTTTTTAAACGAAGTGTCCCAGACCACTTGTAAATGAAACAGTTGTGATAGTGTCAGAAGACCTGGGTTTAAGACCAGTCCTGTCACTGGCTGTACACTCTTGGGAAATTCATCCTAGCTGAGCTTTAATTTTCCCAGTACTGTAGTAAAATCGGGATAATGGTGAAAGCCTGCTTCACTGTTTTCCTAAAAAGATGAAATAATACTCATGGATGTACTTTATAGACTAAAGAAGTACATAAAAATTTGAGTTTTTAATCACTAATAGATGGCTGGATTTTAAGATATTTGTCTGTATTATGTTAACAATGTTAATATTTACAAAATTTAAATATATGAGTTAGAATCATAATTGGTGATATGGATCACCCTCCCCCACCATGGCCGACAGACAAGTTCTTAATGTGTTTTCAGTGTAGTTCTTGACAGTATGCACTGCTGTTTGTGTGTATATATATATAAAAATATCTTAAGTGTACTGTGTGTTACATTATTGAAAAGTTTCAATTATGGCCTTTTATGTGGAAAAATGTTCTTACGTGTTAATATTCAAACTTAAACAGATACATATATTTGTTCTTAGACAAGGGCATGTATATAAGATTTTAAATGTTTGGCAAGTGGTGAACAGTTTTTGTATTTTGAGGTTATCTGTTGTTACATGTTTAGTGTGTTTATGAGTATGCTTAGTACTAGCCTTTTTACATACAGTATCTCAGTTAATTTTAGTCCTCACAGCAATGTTCTGAGGATTTGCTGTTGTTAACCTACCCCCATTTTACAGATGAGGAAATGAAGGCTTCCCTGGGATCACATACAGAGCCGTGATACAGTGTTAATTCAAGCCCGAGTTTGATTCCAGAGCCCCTCCTTTTAAGTGTCTGTAATGCTGTATGAAGCTCTGTAATTCCTGTAGAAGCTTAGCAAGTGCGTTACTAAAGGAGTTTTCAATCTACCGAAATGGCCACAGCTTTGACATATCCTTTTAAGAATGAATGTTTCATCTGATTTTGTTGGGTTAGGTTGAATGTTTTGGAAATAGTAAGCACTGGAATGGAATGGAAATGAAGGCATTTGGGATAGTGTATTTCCTGTCCTAGGTAGCGCAGTGGTAAAGAATCCACCTGCCAATGCAGGAGACACAAAAGATGTGGGTTCGATCCCTGGATCAGGAAAATCCCCTGGAGTAGGAAATGGCAACACACTCCCGTATTCTGGCCTAGAAAATTAGGTAGACAGAAGAGGCTGGTGAGCTACAGTCCATGGCATTGCAAAGAGTCAGACACGACCGAGCGCACACTGCCTGTGTCCCGTCCATCACTGTGTGCCCATTGCAGAGCACAGTGCTTGCTCTGGAGTAGGCTCCAGTACCCATTTCTTAAAGGTTGCAGTCTGGGCACTGTAGCATGGTAGGTTATCCATTTTCTTAGTGCAGATGGTTTACATTAGCTATTTCAATCAGTCCTTAGGTAACTGTCAGCATTTTAGAGGGTAGGATGGTAACTGTCCTTTTTTTAATAGTTTATTTTAATATTTTAAAAGTATCAAAAGGCAGAGAATTGGAGTTATAAAAGTAATACTTGCAATACAGATATGTGTAAAGTAGAAAACAGAAGTTAGCCCATTCTCATCTACTTTAAATTTTTCCTGTGTATTTAACTGTGTATAATGTTGTTGTTTAGTCGCTAAGTTGCGTCTTACTTTTTTACAACCCCATTGTGGACTGTAGCCTGCCAGGCTCCTCTGTCCATGGGATTTCCCAGGCAAGAATACGGGAGCAAGTTGCCAGCAAGAATACTGGAGCAGGTTGCCATTTCCTTTTTCAGGGGATCTTGACTCAGGAACTGAACCCATGTCTCCTACACTGTGAGGTGGATTCTTTACCACTGAGTCACCAAAGAAGCCCCATGTGTAACGTGTATACATTTTAAAAATAAGTAAAATTATACCATCATACTCAAAGTTTATTTTTTTCAGGTGGCTATTTTAAAAACTTTGGCTTGTTTTTGAAAATAAAGTTCAGGTGGGAAATGGTAGTGGGGTTGGAAGGAGAGAGATAGGTAAGATTTGTATATTAAGACTGTAAACCTCTAATGTTCTAGACTGATTATTACCTATGGGGCAGAAAGCATTTTAAGTTCTTTTTGTTTGAGTTGAGTTGCATGCGTGCTTAATTGTGTTCAACTCTTTGCAAACCCAAGAACTGTAGTCCGCCAGGCTCCTCTGTCCATGGGATTTCCCAGGCAAGAATATTGGAGTGGGTTGGCATTTACTACTCCAGGGGATTTTCCTGAACAGAGGGATTGAACCCTTGTCTCTTTGCATCTCCTGCGTTGCCAGGCTGATTCTTGACCACTGTGCCACCGTTAAAAATGGTTGTCGTTATTTTTTAAAAATTTAAAATGTCATCTTAAGTAAAATGACAACATTGTTTTCTGTCCTGCACAAGTAAATTAGGAAATATCACTTCAGAGTTAAATTCCGTTAGTTTGTGGGAGGGGGGTTCAGGATTGGGAACTCACGTACACCCGTGGCGGATTCAAGTTGATGTATGACAAAATCAATACAGTATTGTAAAGTAAAATAAAGTTAAAAAAAAAATTCCGTTAGTTTATTCTGGTAGTTATCTATAAGGAGATCAGTTGTGGTTTCAGATAACTTTAAAAAAAATTGTAATCTCTCTTTCTGATTGTTAGGTGGGGTTCATTCAACATTTATACAGTGAAGTAGAGTTTTAAAACCAAGAAAATACTTGTGCTGTTTTAATAAGTAGAAACTCAAACCAGTACTGCTCAATGGGCATACAGATATGGCATACAGATACATATCCTGCCTAGGAGTTAGTGTTGGTGGCCTCACCTTCATCCCTAACCCTACTTACTCAATCACCTCCGAGTGCTATACTGGTAACCCAGCAATTTTTAAAGCAGTTAAAAAAAAAAAAGTAAATAATTGGAAGTGCCAATAATTTAATGAGTACCAATAATTCATTTTTTTCTGGTGTTATTTATAGTTTAAAAAGCATACTGAAGACCTTATAATCTGCAGTAAATATCTTTTGATTCTAGCTTTGAGAGTTTTGACTTGTTGATAAGGTTATATTAATACTTCACCTTTGTAATTTTTAAGTTGAAAATTTTTATTTCATGGATAATAAGTTTTTCATTATAAAAGTTCAGAAAGTGTCTTTCTAATTCTAGAATGTGCTCATATCTAAAGTGCTTCGTAGGTCTTTAGATCCATATTTAGTGAAGTGCTAGGGCATGGCCTTAAAATTCTAAGAATCGGGTCTGATAGGGTGTAGCAGTTAACTAGTTTTAACAAGCAAAGTTAAGGTTATCTCTCATTGGTAGCTTCTTAGGTGCTTTTCATTTTGTGTGGCTTAGACTATGCTCTGGAGAGTATTTTATTATTTCTCATAATAATTTGATAAGTGCACAAAGGACTCAGTATATGTCATGGATGGTAAAACTGAGGCAGAGACAAGAATTTGAGTAAGTTGATATTAATAGCAGAGCCTAGTTTTCCTGGCTTTCTTATTCTAGTTTTGGTCTTCTTAACCTGTAGTACCCAAACTTAAATATTATGGCCCCCATAAATGTGTATTTATATATAATTTCCTGAACCTAGTATTTTATGTATGTTATAAAACATACAGGAAATTAGAAATTTTTAAAAGGATGAGATTTAAAAATATAAGTCGTAGTAATTTCTTCCGATGGCCCTCTTCTTTCCCCAGAGTGGGTGCACCCACTTGGAGACTGGCGGCCTAGAGAGGCCATTCTTCTGCAGAAGAGGTAGCCAGGGGGACACCTGGAGGACCCTTAGTACAAGATGTGGGGCTCTTACAGCTTTTTGATTTTAAAGCCACAGCCTTTCTTTCTGTGAGGGCTGAATGATCGAGAGTACAGGCCTTGAGAGAGGTTAGCTTAAAAGACAGAAATATAGGCCTTATTTGTTTTCTTCAGAGTTGACCAAAGGGAGAAGGCTGGCCTACCCTGACAGCTCCTACTCCCACTATGGAGATGGCAGTGCCTTTTTCTGTTGTTGTTAGGCAGTTTATAGAACGCAGGATAGCTTGGTAAGCGTCTTCTCTGTGCCTGATATGACGTAACATTGTGGAGTATGCAGCATGCATGTTAAGTACAAGTGGTTGTATTTGGCTTGTTGCTGCAGCAGTTTTGAGGCTGTCTTAAAAAGCAATTATCACTCGATAGGGTTGGATATGTACAAATTATTGAAATCATCATTTCACGAAGACCAAACTTTGTAACTTGAATTATTTCATTTAGTATTTGTTTTCTACTCCCCCTGCCTCCCCCCACATAACTCAGAGCAGAATTCTTTTTCTGAAAGGAACAGATGCCGTTAGCTTATCAGGACCTGATACTAAAAAGCCCACAAAAATCTTTCTGCTGCTTATTCTCTTTATTTAATGTATATGCAAAGCATATTGTAATTATTGCTTTTAGAGGGTTTTAAGCTGATGGTTCCTCCCTACCCTTTTTGTCCTCAAGGGAGATAGATCAGGAATGCCAAATTGACAACTTGGTATAAGGAAATAATGACCACTGAAATAAAACAGGAGTTCAAATAAAAAGCAAACCAGATACAAATGTAGAATGAAAATATCTTTTAGTAAAATGTTAGCATGCTGTACTTGGAACAGATGCCACATTAATTCAAAAGAGAGCCCAGAAAATGTGGCAACTTTACGATGTCAATGGAGGGAGCTGCAATAGTTCCTGTTCTTATTGTGTCAAGTTCTCAGCACCTCCAGGTCCAGTCCTGTTTTTCTGTTTATTTTCTGTGTATATTCCATGTTAATATTGCAAATATTAAATCCATGCTTAATATTTTTGTTTATATTATTAGCTGCATTGTCATGTTAATAGATACTAGGGTAAAAGCCCAGTAACTTGTAATCAAACGGTAATGAATCTTGTTTTAAATATGCATATCAAGATTTGTAGAATCTGAGGCAAAAATGGACTTTTCTAGACACCCTTCAAGGCACGTATATGATAATATGGTAGTCTAAGAATTGAGGCTTTCAAAGAGGCCTACTGCTTTTTGAATGTAGAATTTGGACAAGTTACAAAACTATGAGAATTTTGCATTTTTTTCTCATTTAAATCTGTAGTTATCATTGGACATTTGCTATGATTTTTAAGTAGCTTAGATTCATTCATTCCTTTTGCTGTGTTTTTTATGGTGTTTGGAAAGAAGAAGATAGGGTGATGGAAGGGTACTATATGTACTTGGGTACTTCCAGAGTGACATTCATTTTATAGAGGATCTCACTGGGACATCTCTGAATCACCTATATTTTGCAGTGCATGGTTAGTGTGGGTCTGAGCGTGCAGGAAGATGGGTGGGGGGCTTTTAACCTGATTTACAGTGTGCTACTTACTGAGCACTGCAGTGATCTAGTCACCAGGGGCATATCGTCTGTGCCTGTGAAGAAGTCTGGTGAGCATGCTTAGAAAAGCACTACTAGTTTTCTCTGAATTAGTTGAAGCATGAAGCCTTACAATTTACTAATTTTGTGAAAAGATTAAAAGTTTTGTTTTCGGGTAGTTAAAACGAAAGGAAGTTTTTTCACATGGCAGTAGAGCGCAGTGGTTAGGAGTGTGGGCGCTGGAGCTGGAGCCAGTCACATAGGCTCAAATCCTGGCTGTGCTCTGTGCAGTCTGGATTTGTATTAGCTCTGTGTCAGATCACTTCATCTGCTGTGCCTCTGCTTCTTCATCTATAAAGTTTTAATAAATAATAGTACTCTCTTTCTGAGGTTGTTAGAAGGAATAAATAAGTGCCTGACACATAGTAAGCACTAAATAAATAGTAGCTGTTTTTACCTACTAGTCAAGACTATGGTATTTCCTGTGGTCATGTATGGATGTGAGAGTTGGACTGTGAAGAAAGCTGAGCGCCGAAGAATTGATGCTTTTGAACTGTGGTGTTGAAGAAGACTGTTGAGAGTCCTTTGGACTGCAAGGAGATCCAACCAGTCCATTCTGAAGGAGATCAGCCCTGGGATTTCTTTGGAGGGAATGATGCTAAAGCTGAAACTCCAGTACTTTGGCCACCTCATGTGAAGAGTTGATTCATTGGAAAAGACTCTGATGCTGGGAGGGATTGGGGGCAGGAGGAGAAGGGGACGACCGAGGATGAGATGACTGGATGGCATCACGGACTCGATGGACATGAGTCTGAGTGAACTCCAGGAGTTGGTGATGGACAGGGAGGCCTGGTGTGCTGCAATTCATGGGGTCGCAAAGAGTCGGACGTGACTGAGCGACTGAAGTGAAGTAAAATGAACCTTAATTCTAGACTTGTTCTTTTCTCAGGGTTTGAGACAAATGTTGCATAATGGGCAAAGAGCCTAAGCTTGGGAGTCTGACCTATGGGTTGGAATCTCAGTGTGTGTGTGTATTAGTTGCTCAGTTATAGCTGACTCTGTGTGACTCCATGGACTTGTAGCCCACCAGGTTCCTCTCCCACCAAAAATTCCTGTTCATAGAATTCTGCAGGCAAGAATACTGGAGTGGGTAGCCGCCATTCCCTCAGGGAATCTGCCCAACCTAGGATCAGACCCAGGTCTCCTGTACTTTAGGTGTATTCTTACATCTGAGTCACCAGAGAAGCCTCTGGACTCTCAGCACAACCACTTCAAGTTGAGTGTGTGACCTTGGACTGATTATTTAATCTGTTTTTAACAAATATGTCTCCTGTACATTCATTCCTTTTGCTGTGTTTTTTATGTGTTTAGGAAGAAGAAGAAAGGGTGATGGAAGGGTACTATATGCACTTGGGTAGCAGTGCTTTCTGCTTTCACTTGGACTTTTCACTTTCTTTACTGACGACATAGGTACAATAATATTGACCTCTTTGGATTGACATGAAGATAAAGTGGGGATGTCTTAAGATACTTCATAAGCTTGATTATCATTGTTACTGTTATTGTTGTTTAGTTGCTAAGTCGTCCGACTCTTTGTGACCCAGTGGGCTATAGCCTGCCAGCTCCTCTGTCTGTGGGATTCTCCAGGCAAGAGTACTGGAGTGGGTTGCCATTTCCTTCTCCAGGGAATCTTCCCAACCTAGGCATTGAATCCAGGTCTCCTATATTGGCAGACGGATTCTTTACCACCAGAGAAGCCCGCTGTTATTGTTACAATCCCACTCAAAGTTTATGGGAAAAGGGTAAATATGGAACAGCTTAGTTAGAAAAGAGAGTTTTTTCCTGAAATGTCTTGAGAAGAGATATGGATGGGAAAAGTGACCTAATGAGTTCTTATTTGTGGAAACTGCTAAGAAACGTATAAAATACATGGGAGTATGTCAGTTATTACAGAGACTTTGAAAAGTATTTCAGTGCACTTTATATTTTTAAAACTCTTAGTGATAAAAGATTTTTTTGCACCAAGATATTGATGTTTGCTGTAGGTCACTTAGCATCAAGGCAGTAGCAGATTGGGCATTGTAATACAACTCACAAGTTCAGAGTTCTAATCAGCTGGTCAGTCCACTGGGTCTACAGCCCAGGACAACTTGAGAACAACACATGCTTGGTATCATAACTCATGGAAACAAATGTAGAACCTCAAAGATAGAAAAGTGGCATAGGAATGCTTTCTAGTAATGATGGACACAGTTTATTTGCCTTTTTATTTTGAGCATTTTTCCTTTGAGAAATTTCCTCTCATTTGGTGCGTGATTTTTTCTTTCTGTATTTATTTTCTTTTCTTTCTATGTTTCATCGTCATAGGTTAACCTATATTGAGCCTACAAACTGGGTCTGAGAACGAGTTGATTGTGAGAAAAGCCATACTTTGTCTCTGCCTTACAGTGATCTCAAAAGTTTTTGGAAAAGAATTTGAGTTTTAAATGTTTTTTGAGTTTTTAAGTGTACTTTTGAGTTTTAAATATATTCATTAATATGTAGGTACATATAAGTATATCTATAGGTATGTATGTATCTGTTAAGTGAAACCAGTCATTGAGAGGAATGATCATTAAGTATGAAGTAGGATTAATTTTATTCATTTACTGCCAGTATAGATCTGAAACCTTTTTCGTCTTTGGTCTGTGCAGTTTTTTTCCCTGGGATCAACAAGTGTGTTTGTAATAGCTTACCAAACATCCTGAATACAGTATATGTTGCCAGTAGTGAGCATTTGAGTTAAAAAATAGAATAATAGCTTCCATTAACTTTTTTTTTCTCATTTACCAACTGCACCACTGATAACGGCCTAGTAGATGGATAGAAGTCTTTATTCAATTTTATTTTGTCTGTGTTCCTAAAACATTGTTTCTGCTTTCTGAGCAGAAACTCCAGCAGGTTGTTTTGATAAGATGTTGTACTTTAGCTCGAGAAATATTTTTTAAAATTAAGCAATTTTATAGCAGGGTTTTTTTTTTNTTGTCTGTGTTCCTAAAACATTGTTTCTGCTTTCTGAGCAGAAACTCCAGCAGGTTGTTTTGATAAGATGTTGTACTTTAGCTCGAGAAATATTTTTTAAAATTAAGCAATTTTATAGCAGGGTTTTTTTTTTTCAATTAAAAACTTGTCTTCCTTTTGCAATAGCCAGAGTTTTGGGAAGTCCAGTTTTGTACTTTGAGAATTAGCATAGCAGGTGTATTGTGTGTTCTGTGCTCTCTTTATTTCAGTCTGTATTCAGGGTCTGTAAAAGTTGCTTCTCTTGGGTGAATGGGATTGTAAAAAGTTTAGAAGTGTATTTTATTTTAACAAACAGGGGAATTAGAAGTGGACCCTAAATGGCCTCTTTGGGATTGATTTAAAGAATTACACAATTTTGAAAATTGTGTCCTTGCCTCATTTGTAAAAGGTGGGCTACTTTTGACTGCTGTACACTTGTGCAGGAGCCTGTCTGGTTCATGGTAAGTCAGCTGCTTTGCAGAGAGATGCTGCCATCAGCCCCTCCCTTTCTTTTGCTCTCCCCTCTTCTTTATTATCTTTGAACTTTCATCTGTGCTTATGCCATTCCCTGTCTGCTGTTCATCACTCCTTCCAAAGCAACCATCGTCTTATTCTATTTCTCTTAAAAACAGAACATTATTTCAATGATTAGTTTTTAAACAGAGAGACTTGTTATCATAGACCTCAAAGCTTGACAGCTTGTGAACCTCTGCATTTTGGCCCCTCAGCCAGGAGTTGGATAATAGCTTAAAATCACTTCCAAAGTAACTGAAGATTTGTGAAACATTTCATATCTGGACTAAGGGAGAGAATAGAAAAAGACCTTTTTACCTCAAAGGTTGCTTTATTATTTTCTGATAGGAGGTGATCTGGGATCGTAGAGAGGAAGGGGGTAGCCTTGTTACTTAACCAAGATAAAAGAAATAGGAAGCATTAATTTGTTAGATTGCCCTCCGTAGTCCTGTGGACCTAATTGGAGAAGAAAATGGAGAGGTTGGTATTGCTTATTCTGGAAGTATTTTGATTTATTAGTAGAGAGAGGGCTAGTAGAATTTCTTTAGTTTGTAAAATACAAAATATGGCTAAAGATACCTTGTTATTAGGCATTGATTGTTTTCATTTCATTGTTGGTAATTACACAATAGCAGACCCTTTCCTTTTCAGATTTCTCCTGTGATTTTTGAACTGTTAACTGAATTGTTTTGGTAAGAAAAGTAAAACTTGGAAATTTTAGTTGTGGTTACATGTAATGGGTATGTTTGATTTAAATTCAGTAGCTTCTAAGGTCTGTACCAAGCATTTCATCCATTTTTTTCAGTTACACATAGAGAAAAACATATTTGAGACAAGAGCCTTAACTTTATAGGATTTTTAAAAACTTCTTTTTATGGAAATTTAAAAACATACACAGAAGTAGAGTGAATATTAGCAAACCCTACATACCTGTTAACCCAACTTTAACAATTATTAACATTTGCCAAACTTTACATATAAGAAAAATAATTTGACGTTTTTAGAACATGTGTTACAATAGATATGTTGGTATACTCAAATGAAAAGTATATGTCCTGGAATGTTAACTCTTTACATACATTGTAAATTTAATACTGGTAATTATCTTTTAGGATAATGTTGTTTTCATTTGTTTTTTAACTTACTGAAGATGTCTGAACCACCATCAACTTAATAGAGAACTATATCTACTGGAAAGATTTTAGTTTTCTTCTCTGTCTTTTGAAACTTAAGATGATTAGTTTTGAATTTATTGTTCTGAAGAGTTGCATTTAATTTTATGAGCACTTGTCTGCAGCTTTTGTGTGGACCACCACAAATGGCCATTTCTAGTGTATGTTGGGCAATATTTGTCAGTTTATAGTGGAAAATCGCCAAGTCTTGTTCTGCACTTTCTCTTGTATATTCTATTTGTACTTCACCCAAATGTATGTGTTGATTGACTAGGGAATATACACTGTAACTGTGAAATAGTTTATTGAGGAGGGAATTTTGACTCCCTGCTATTCCTGGACCCGGTAACAGTTTTTACAAACTTAGAACTTAAGTTACTGTTCATTTCTATTTGGAGGAGTAGCAAGTTGTGCGTGTGTCTGCAGTTGTGGGTGCTGTTCGTTAGCAGTGACTACAAGGTGATGGTAGGCTTATTTCTAAATTTCCTTGCTTTTATTAGTTTAAATTAGACCCGTAGGGGTAATTATTCCACCCCAGTGCATGAGGAAGCAGTCATTGGTGGTCGTGCGTCTAAACCCATGTACAGTACGTTGGAAAGATAACTTTTAACGTTATGATGCTATTTGGCATATTTAGTTTAGTGGAAGGAGTGCATTTATTTAACAGGACTCTTAATAAGCTCCCACTACACCAAAGATGTCTTTTAAAAAATTATACTTAAGAAGACTTTGTAGTATTCCCCAGTAGAGTTCATCTAGAGCCGCAAAACCTTACTAAAATAAAACTTATTCCTTTAACCGGTATTCATTTAAGTGGGTTTCTCTGTACATGGTTTCCATGGAAATAGCGAATAGCTAACGTTATTTATAAGGTGGAAGTAAAATAGGGTGCCTAATGGGACCCCATGCTGCTCTGATGAAGAGACTTAGGAAAAAAAAATCCATGCTCATGGGATTTTTTTTTTTTTAAACAGGGTTAATGGAAGCCCTGATTTCAGTCTTCTGTAACAGAAAATATTTTTGGTTTTAAAGGCTAGCTTTAATATCAGGCAAACTTCTTTTTTGGTATGTATTGCTTTCACTTTCAAATTTTAAGACCACTTACTTATCAGCATGATTGAGACTTTATGCTTCAGAGTCATGTTTCTTTGTGGTTTTTGTTTCAAAAGTTAAAATCTCCAGCATATTGTAGCTGTTTCAATTTCTCATTGACATTTCAAAGTACAGATAAAAAGCTAAATGTTCATTAATGACAGCAGTGATGATAAAGAATCAATATGTTGGACTACATAGTTGTTTTTTTTTTAACTGTGAATGTTATGGAACCATTTAGTTTTTAGGCCTTAAGTCAGGGTTCTTTTTCATTTGTGTTGCAGAGCTAAGATCAGAAGAAGATCTTAATTTTCTTTGGAGGATAGAAATGGGGAAAATCTTAATTTCTCTTTCTTTAAAAAATGGATTGTTGCCAAAGCTCTTCTAATTGAAATAAACTTTCTTTTAGTAACTGTGGATTAGGAATAAACCTTGGCTTTTTCCTTACTGCTCCGGTAAGGCCTACTCTTAGTTTTTGTAGGCCTTCAGCAAAGCCTTGCGGTTTTTTTAAAAGCCCTTTCATGTGAAAGAATATCACTCCCTTTGTGTGTGTGTTTGTGACTCGGGTGTGTGTGAGTGCATGTGTGTGTCTCACCAATTTTTCTGTGGCCTGAAACACACCTGCTCATTTTTCAGCCTGGTGAGTACAGCAGTGAAGTGAGAAGTGAGGCAGTATGAGACACAGTAAGGCGCTGTAGTTTTTAGTTTAGTTTTGGTTGTCTTTGGCAGCTTGTGATTGTTATCTGTTTGTCTGGAAGTGCTTTGTGATTATTCTAGGCTGTGGGTGCAGCAGGAGTTTTCTTCTGTGCTTTTTAAAGGCAAGGACTGGGTGCACTTAGGGCTCCATCGGGGAGTTGTTTTGGTTTTGTTTGTGTGTTTCTTTGGACAAGCTTCTCCTACAGTTGGGCTTCCTGTGCTCTAATGTAAAAAATTCTGGTTTTAATCCTGTTGAATTTTTGTGTGAGATATTTTATCTCCAGCAATTTACTAGTTTTTTTTTTCCCCACCTGTGGCATATTGGTGCTATTTTATAAAATTTCCCTTATGCAGTAATTGTTCTTAGTTTAGCTTTTTCTTGTATATTTTTAAAATGAAGTGTTTACCAGTGACCTTCCTTAGTGACTTTTATTTGAGTGATCTTTATTCTTTAGAGACTTAGGAATTTGGGTCTATTATCCCATCTCTGAGAGAACAAGTCCCAGTAGTTGCAGTTAATGCCACAGAAAGGGTTTTCACAGATTCGGTGCTGGGCGTTGATCCTCCTGCCTGCTTGACACCCCGAACTCCCATTAGTGTTAAGAGGAGGCACTGGCTTAAATCCCTGCACACCAAGATGAATACAAGCTCTTCTGTAACGCTTTATAGATAACCTCAGTTGTTTTTCGTTGATGATGGCTAGAGTTTTGGTCCTGAGGTTAACTGATTATTAAAATAAGAGTTTGAGTTGTCTTGGGATATGGGGTGATTTACTAAGTCTGATCTGTAATTAAGAAGGTTATGTTATGATGATTAGACTCAGAAAACATTTACATCTTTGTGCACTGTGGAACCTTGTGAATAAGGAATTTTGTACTTTATAGCATGATGAAGCAAGAATTCTCCTTCCCATTGATTTTTTTGTAATATATTACTACAAAATAAATTATTTTTACAAGTTTTTGTACGTATTCTAAGAATTTAAGTAACTTTTTTTTTCATTTGTAAGCCTTAACATAGTTACTCTCTAGCATTTTAAGACTCTTGTCAGCTAATGTTGCTAACATTTTTCAAGCATATAGAAGCTAATAATGCGCACTGTCTTAGAGCGTGGGCATTGCAATTACTGGTCAAGTATTAGATAATCACTGTTTACTATGCCTATCTGAATTGTGGATTTTTATTACTCTATTTATGCACAGTGTAATGGAAGGATTCCTAGATGGAGAGCAGTAAATCTGGATTTTAGACTGGGCCTTGCCTCTTATAATCTTTATAGCTTGTGGCTAGACATCTAGATTTTTTGGACCACTGTTCCCCTTGAAATGAAAGTATGGATCTGGTGCTCTAGGGTGTCCATTCTAGCTTTAGGCTATTTGAAGGCCTACTTTTCTAGGTCCTGAAGGTAATAGAGATATATAAGGCAATGGTTTCTAATCTTGGCTATGCATCAGAATCTTCTGGAGGAATTTTAAAAAATTACAGATATCTGGGCTCTGAATCAGACAAAATGAATTCAGAATCTTTAAGGGTAGGGCATGTGAAGCTATACATTTTTTGAAGTTTTAAAGTTACCTTGATATAAGTTTGAGAACTGCTTGTGCAGGACATTATTTCTGTTCTACACATGTGGGGGGTGTGTATGTGTGTGTAGTTAGGGAAATGAGACATGTAAGTTACAGTGTGGAATAGTACATAGTTAAATTCTAAGATTAATGAGAAAGATGATAAACACTTCGTGAATTGAAAGAATGGAGAACTGGGAGTTGGAAAAGCTATTAATCAATGAGTCTTCATCTGGGTCCTAATGGTTGAGTAGGACTTGGATAGGCAGAGAGAAGATGAAAAAAAGGATATTCTTAGTGTAAGAAAGAACGTCCCTAAAGTGAACTTTTGGGGAGGGGCACAGTTCTGATGAATGTTTTAATCTTTGTTTTAGTATTCTACTCCTGCAGCTGCTGTAGGTTTCCTGACATTTGAGGAAGTGAACTGTTGAAGGTATTTGATGGGAGAGAGTGTTCCAAAAGAGCCCTGAGAAGAGAACTTGTTAGGAGTTTTTGAAATACAGAAAAGAGGCCAGGGTGGCTGGAATAAATTGAGGAATGGGAAGAGGGAAGAAGGTGAGGTCTAAGAGTAACCGAGGCCCACATCACGAGGGCCTTGTGGCCATTGTAGAGGAATTCAGCTTTTTCTCTAAGCATGATTTGAAGCCATTGGAGAATTTTGAGCAGAGGCATGACTAGATCTGTCTTTTAAAAAGGCTACTGAGAGACTAGACTTTGGAGGACAAAGATGGAAGTGGGGAGGCTGGCCAATTAGGAGGCTATTGCAATAATGTAGGTGAAAGATGATGGTGACTTGGACTAAGGAGGTGGTAGTAGAGTTGAGACAAGTGGTCACAGTCCCATGTATTTTGAAGGCAGAGGCAAGAAGTTCAGTTATTGGACTGGATGTAGGATATGGGAAAGAGGAGTCAGTGATGACTTTAAGATTTTGTCCTGAAAGGATGGAGTTTCCATTTACCGAAATGAGGATGACTCTGGGGAGGAAGTTGGGGGATAGGTAGTCAAGAGTTTAGTTTTAGATTTGTTGAGCTGAGAAGCCAGTTTGAGAGGTGTCAAATGGGTGGTTTTATATGTAGGTTTGGAAATCAAGGGACAGGTCTTGGCAGAGATACAAACAAATTTTGGAGTCACCAGTGTACAGATCCTTTTATAGCTATGAGACTGGATGAGTTTACCTAATGGGAAGAGTTCCAAGAACTGAGCCTTGGGGGAGTTCAACATTTCAGGTCTTGAGAGATGAGAAAGAACTAGCAGAAGAAACCCAGAAGAGTGCCTGAAGAGATTGGGAAGAAAATCAAGTGTGATCAGTATCCTGGCAGTCAAGAGAAGAAAGGATTTCATGAAAGAAGGATGATCAACAGGGTCAGATAATACTGTGTGAACAGGGAAATAAGGGCTGAGACTTAACAACTGTTGGATTTAGCAACAGAGAGGTCACTGTTCTAAACAAGACTGAAGGAGGCAAAAGCCCTTATGGAGTGGGTTCAGTAGAGAATGAAAGGCGAGGAACTGGGGACAGTGACTTTGGTTAACTCTTTCAGGGAGTTTTGCTACAAGTTGCAGTGCAGATAATAATTACAGGAGACAATAACTACAGAAGAAGATGGAGTTTCGGAAGGCTATTTTTTTAGATAAAAGAAGCAGAATGATCCAGTAGTGAAAGAAAATTTGATGCTTCAGGAAAGAGAGGGGAGAGGGATGCCCTTGAGAGGGTGAGATTAAGAGGGCTCGGGGCAAGAGGGATGATTACGATATTGGGCCGCACCTAAAGGGCTAAATCTCTTTTAGCAGGATTCTGCTTTTTCATCTGAGCATTTATTTGCTTTTAAATTTATTTCAAACTTATTATACTCTCTGTTAGAAGTTGGGAAAGACCAATAAAAAGCAGTAAAACTTACTGTATATGAAATTAGTGTATCAGCTTGGTGTAGTAGAAGAGATTGAATCTTCTGTGTAAGGTGACATTTTAAAGTGTCTTTGAATGACAATTATCTGTGCTATTCTAGTCCCTTATCAAAATTTATGATTGAGCACAGCCTATAAACTTAATCGTTCAAAATTTGTAATGGGGTGGATTTTAGCCTAATTTAAGACATAATCTAGTGTTGAACTTTCCCTCTGCAAAATTTGTTTTTGGTTTATTTATATTCTTCATACACGAAGGTTTTATATGTTTTACAAAAGATATTTACAAAGTAGTTATTAATCACCTTAGATTTATTGATGATATTTAAAAATTTTATAACCATATCAGAAATCTGAATGATTCATTTCTTTATTGGCTGTAATTAAAGCAGCTACAATACCTGTGAAGTTCCAGAGAGGAGGTGGAACAATCTTTAGTTTGCAAAAAATCAAGTGAAGTTATGTTAACAAGATAGTATTCATCTCTAAAAGTAAAAATAATTACTCTGATTCATGTGTTTTGAATGTATTTTTCAGGAACAAATCTATTTTAAAAATTTAAGAAAGAAAGGCTAAAATTTTGAACTACTTTTAGCTGCAAGTGTCAAATGTGTGTGAGAAGTTATGTGGACTTTCCAGTCAACCTAACCTGAGGAAGTCAAACTTGCATTTCAGACTTACATACATTTTGCATGTGTATAGTGTAAAAAGTACAAGTTACATGTAAATATTTTTGCTGCTAACTAATTTTTATTGAATTACAGAAATACTTGCTTTTCTTTTTTTAAATCAATATCCCAATGGTAGTCAGTTAATAATCAGTCTTCAGAAGGAACACTTCGGGTAGTTCTAATGCAGTGTTTAAGAATCACTAGTCTAAAAATAATTTACTCTTTTTGGGTATCTGAACCTCTGCGAATCTTATTTAAGTTGTGGATCTTCTTCCCAGAATACTCTTACATTCACAATTTAGCATATAGTATTGTGGAGTTGGCAAACCCCTCTGAAGCCTATTCATGGGGATCCCTTAGGCATAAAGGAGCTCAAGTGTTAAAACCAGCCCTAGAGAGCTTACTTATGTGATTTTTCTTTAAAATTTAATATGAAGATTTCCCCCAAAATATTTGGTCAGTATTTATCCTAGTTTCTAAAGAGAGTAACTGCTGAAACTGGATAAGAGAAAATGTGATCTAGTAGAAAGGCCAGCTTAGTCAAAGGAATCTCAGGGTCTGTATACTTTTCTCTCACTTGATACCAGCTAGCTGCTGTGTGGCCTTCAGGGAAGTCACTTAACCTCTCAGACTTCGATTTCCATTGTGATTTCTGCAGTCCCTGCAAGCAATGTTACAAGTAGTTTTGTAATATCATGGTAAAATTCCTTGTCAATTAGAGATTGACTCCGATATTTATTTTTGGAGAAAATGCCCCAGAGATAAGGTGCATCCATTGCCCTTCTTACTGAATATGATTTTCAGAAGAGTTTAATTGACTATACCTTCTCAAATGCCATTTGTGTAAAAGTTGAAATCCCAGTCTCATCCTGACCACTTTGAGTCTCAACATATTTTATACATTCTGAGTATAAACTATTGTTATGTATTGCAGTTATAATTCTCCAGTTCTGTGGATTGCTTTTTCACTCTCTTAAATGGTGTTTGTTTTTTTTTTTTGATGAACAGAAGTTCCTAATTTTTATTTGATCCAATATATCTATCTTTTCCTTTTCATTATATTTTAAAATGGCAATCAACTGTTTTTATCCAAAGTCACTCATTTAACAAATAATGCTGTGGGAGATTGATGCATAAGAGATTATCCCCAGCATGAAAGAGCTAACAAGAAATGCCTAGTAGGAAAAATAAACCAGCAACTGAGAGTTAAGGTTCCACTCAGTCAATTAATTCATTTAACAAATATCTACTTACCATTTACTTTGTTTTTGGTCACACCACTTGGCTTGTGGAATCTTAGTTCTCTGACTAGGGATTGAACCTGGGCACAGCAGTGATAGTGCCCAGGCATGACCACTGGACTTCTAGAGAGTTCTCTCTAAGGAGCCTTTACTGTTTGCCTGGTAGTCGTTGAGTGGTACAGAGTCTGTACTAAGAATCCATTTTTTAAAATTGACATAGAGCATCATATTAGTTCTAGGTGTACAACACAATGGTTTGATATGGGTGTGTATTGTGAACATCACACATAGTTAGATTTTTTTTTTTTTTTCCTAGTGAGAATCCACTTTTTTGGTAGGGGGAGGCCATACCTTTTGGCATGTGGGATCTTCGTTCTCCAACCAGGGACTGAACCCATGATCCTTGCAGTGGAAGCACAGAGTCCTAACCACTGGACCACTGGGGAATTCCCAAGAATCTGCTTTTTAATAACCACATCATTCTACAGATCATTTTATAGATTTTTCTTTTGGTTGGTAATCATTCTAATTTTGGTGATTAAAATTGCCATTTATATGGACTTTAGAACTCTAGAAAAGTGCTGCTGCTAAAAGAAAGGCAGGATAAAACAGCAAATTGAATTTCTTTTGGAAATGAATGTTAACTGCATGAATTGAGGCCCTTTAAAATTATTTTACTATGTGTTGGGTATGACTGTGCCTGATTAAATACAAATTTGTGATTTGGATGAAGATTTTTTAAAATATCCCTTAAGGAAATGAGAATTTACATCACACCATTGAAGTGACATCAGTGGACAAACGTACTATGTTTAAGGCATAGGATGATATAGATTTAGAGCATGGTATGTTGAATTAAAATAAGTTAATACTAAAATACTAAGGAAAAAGTTTTAATTTTTGTTCACTAATTTTTTTAACTAGAAAAGTTTGGGACAAGGACAAATTAAAAATAAACAAGATAGCTTGACATGAGTTTTCTGACCTTGAAATCAACTTAATGGAGTTTAGATAATCTTAAAAAACCACAACTGATAAAAGCATCACTGAGCATAGATTGGGATCCCAAAACCTTGATTTTTCTTTTTTCCCCTGGCTCTATCATTGATATGGCATAGGGAAAGTCACTTTAGTGTTAGGTAGTTCACAGTTTAAACTGGTAGGACTTTAAGAATGAAAGGGTTAGTTGAAATTATGACTATACATATAAGATGCTTGAATTTTATAGCCATATAAGACAGATCCATTTCAAGATTAATTTAAAAAAAAAAAAAGCCTTTTAAGTAGATCAGCCTAAGGGCCAATGATGTTAGCCTAATTTGTAAAATAAAGCAGCAAACAGTGAAGGTAATTTGTTGGCGATGTGGGTGTATTTCTGCATTTCTGTGTCTCTTAGGAAAGAGAAACTGTCAACTACTTTTTCTTGTCTTGAAAAGGCTGTGGAAAAGTTAAAAAAAAAAAAAACTGGAAAATTAGATATTCAATTGCCCTTGAGTTCTTCTCTTGTAAAAATGAAACTACCTATCTCTTTCCTTATTTTTTTCTTTTGGGTTTTAAAGCTTTGGAGATTCTTGTGTGTTTTGGTTTTTTCCTCATGGAAATGAGATAGAATTACGTCATCAGCTTTTGATGACTTGTCATAGTCTGTGTTTGTAGTCTAATTCCATTTTCCCCTTCTCTTATAGGGAACAAGAAAACTGAAGGAGAGCCAGTTTCCCCAAAGTTGGTAAGTACTTTTTTCAAGCAGGCACGCTGTGCCTGATGCTCGTTGGATGATAACTCAAATATTCAGTGATTTTTTTTTTCTTTTTTTTGCAAAAAAGCTCTCTCCCAGAAATGAGAAAGGCTTTGCTGTTTGTACTGAGTGAACGTGAAGTTTTGTCTAATTTCACATAGCCATACCTCAAATTCATTTGTGTTTCTAATAATACTGCTAGGCTTGCATGTTCCTACATTCGATAACTTCTTAAAATGTAAAGGTCCCCTTTGCGGAAAATGTCCTTAATGCAGTGGTTAGGGCTGAAAATTCAGAAACCAGGAAATTCAAAAGTTACAGTTCCCATTGTGTCTTGTATTACTTAATACACTGTTTAATTTGATGGCCTTAGTATATGTGCAAAAAGGCTAAGTTAATGTAGTTATGGGAACCTTGACTTTGAAAGTTGGGGACGCTTAGCATTTATATTACTAAATTTAATGTTGGATTGGCCTCATGTCTGATCCTACATTTTCAGTGTATGTTTTGGATAATTCTTGAAGAGGAAAAAGTTTTTAAAATGAGAGAAATGTAGCAGTGTGGGTTGTATAGGCAAACATGTTTTTTCCATAGTATCAGTTTTAATGTCTACTTTAACAGCTTATAAATCATCACACTTAATAATTTATTTGAGTGTATAATTCAGATTACACAGGGCATTCCAGTGTGTAAAGATCAGACAAACATTAACCTTATATCGACAGCACATATTATGATAAAAAATTAAATTTAAACAAGATAACTGAAATAGGGTAGTCCCCCATTGCAGGGTACTTTTTTTTTTTTTTTTTAATCTTTCTCTCAAATGGTAGTTCATTTAGTGGGTGGAGTAGATATTTAGTCGAGGCTTCTTTGATAACTTAATGGTCATTGAGGTATCTCTTACCTTTTAGGTATTGAGCTTTGAACATGAAAGGGAAGCATTTGAACCAGTTAATCTTAGATTATACTACGTTTTTATCTACTTGCCTTTCTCATGGAACCATTAAAAATAAATAGTCAAGACCCCATAGCCCTTTAGTTTGAGATGCAATGGAATCATACATTTCTTAAAGAAGAAGAAATGTTAAGGGCCTTCTCTTTGAACTGTTTACCAGGTGTGATAGTTTCTTCTCTTATATCCCTGACATATTGTTATTCAGATATATCCCTGATGTATTAAATTCTACATTTTAAAGAAATGTAGCTCATATTTGTGTAATGTGTTCTGAGGAACTGTAATTTCCACAGAAATTAACAAGTATTATTGAGGCGGGGTGGTGGGGAAAATGTTCTGTGGTCAAATAATTTGGAAAATGCTGCTTTAAACAAAGTTAAACAGGTTTCTTTACTGCAGGACTTCTCAGAACCTTTAATATGCTAATGTGCATTGTGAATCTCCAAGAGGGGGATATGATATGCAGCATTCTTGAATACTTCTATTGACAGGGAGCCCACTACCTCATAAGGTAACCCATTCCTTTTTTGTACAGCTCTAATCCTTAGCTCTTCCTTAAATTGATCTGAAGTCTCTCTCCCATAACTTCCACTTCTGTTAAGTACTTATTAGTTATACCAAGACCACCGTCCTCTCTTATGTTCTCCTTTGTGTAGTAAAATATTTATCATTAAAAAACATTCTGGTAAATATGGCAACCATTTCTAAAATCTTGACCTCATTGTCACTATAAGGCTCTTATACGACTCTTCAGCCTCCTTCATTTTGAATTTCTGTGCATTTTTGAATTTGCTTCAGCGTTCTTGTTGTTAGGTATAGTTGGGAAGAGTTTAGCAGACATGCTTAATTTATGTAAAGAAAAGTAGCAGATAGAAGAGTGTATGTGTGTCTGCCTGGCCTGGAGCCAGGAAGCTGAGGTAGAAACTGTGTCTTAGAATGAACACTGGTGGTAGGCAGTGGGCAGGACACTCACTGCAGCAGACGTGTGCAGAAGAGGGGGCTGTGAGGAAACCCTGACTCGACCAAAAATACCACACCCTTGTGCTGAAATGGTATGACTTGTGCAGGTATTCCTTGTTTTTGTTTTTTTTTAACGAGGATCTGGCCCCCTTCCACCCAAGAAACCAAAGGAAAGATACGTATTTTATACTCAAAGGCATTCATACTTTCAGATATCATTAATCGAATTGTGTGTGTGTGTGTAAATTCAGTGGTTAAGAAGCATCAGTCTTACTAGCTCAGGTTTGTCAACACCTGTAATACCAGTACTTGAGCATAGTAACCTTGCCAGATTCAAAATGTAGTCTCCAACATCAAGTTCTTTGTGAAGTAGTATTTCCTGTTGATCTGTGGAATGTTACCAAAGAAATACCAGATGAAAATAAGAAAATAAACATTATATATATATTTTAATGTCATCTTATTGATTCATGTTAGTAAATGTTAGTTTTCATAAGTTATTAAATTTTTCACATTTGTGATCATTTTTAGCGCTGTTGAAAGTTAAAGATATGTTTTATCTATTAGCATATTAGATACATAGTTATCAGTAAGTATTCAGTACAAATTGAAACCTGATATTTTAATAATGCTTCCCTGGTGCCTCAGGTGGTAAAGAATCTGCCTGCAATGTGGGAGATCCAGGTTCTATCCCTGAGTTGCAAAGATCCCCTGGAGAAGGGAATGGCTACCCATTCCAGTATTCTTGCCTGGGGAATTCCGTGGACAGAGGAGCTATTTCTGTATTGTAGTAATTTAATTTTAGTATTTTAGTAATAAGCATGAGACAAGTAAGGATACATAGATCTACAAGACTCTACTTTTTCATATTTTAAAAAATTAATTAAGCGTACTTGAAACACTATTTTGAGAGTATAGATCAAAAATGGAGTCTTACACCAAGTAGATACATGGTACAGAGAACCCTGAGCTGTTCATTTTTAAGGAATTCAGTCTGGGGGCACAATGTATTACAGACTTACTGTAGTTAAGTAAACTTGGTTGATACAATGGGTTTTGATTGGGAAAAGATTTATATCAATTCAAGAACAGAGCAGTAATTTTGGTAATAAATTCAGAATTGTAGCATTAATGCATTATTAGAATCATTATGAAAGATCTAGAAGTCATACATCTCCAAGCAGAACTGTAACCAGGAAAATGGTTAGAATCCCTTTCTTAGAGAAGTTGGAAATAAGAAAGCTTACATACTCTTCTCAGAAATATACTGTGTTGAGAAGTTTATACAAAAGTTTGTGTGTATGAGTTAAGTATGTTAAGAAAAGCATAGAACTTTACAGTTTGCAAATGGCTTTTCATATAACTTCACCTAATTTAAACCTCATAATAGTTTTATGAAACAGATGATTCTGTTCCCCTTTTTCTGATTTATAAGCAAACAAACCTAAAGCTGAGAGTGGTTACACAGTGAGTAAATGGAATCAGGTGGTGTTTTTTTTTTTTTGAGACAGTGAATGTTCTTTTCAGACACTACATCTGCCCTTGTTGTTTTTTTAGTCAGATTTGGTTATTTTGTTTGTTTGTTGTTCATTTGGTTTGTGGAGTTTTTATTTATGTTTTTTGTAATTTGAATGTGGGAGGCCATTAGGTGTCCCAGTGGTTTGACACATACAGTCTTGAATATAGTGAACGTTGGTATTTTGTACTAAGCACTTGCCTTCTCTGGTGGTAGTACTTAGAACTGATGGGCGGCAAAAGGCTTTGTACCTCAGTAAATTATTTTGTAAGTCTCTTCATATTTACCTTGCAGAATTGGATTTGTTATTTATAATTTATTAGAATTTGTCAAAATATGATAAAATCATCTTTTTATAAATTTTGCCCTCTTTATATTACCTTCTATATTACTTTATAATACTAGAAACTATCCCCAAATGTTCACCACATGATGGCTGCATGCATTGTCTAAGCCCCCAAAGTATTTTTTAAAAGGATTCAACATGTGCTTGCATTGTTTTTTGTAGGCTATGAATATATATGTATATAACTTGTTCTTCAGGCAGAAATCAGTCTCTTAAAAAATGCAGAATGAGACTTCTGTGAAAAAGAAATATATTAAATGAATCTTCTAATCCTTCATATAGTTTTCTATGATAAGTCACTACCTTTTTTAACCCTTCAGTTTTATCTTGAAATAAAATGAGTAATTGGCCTTTAGAGTCCTTGCCAAATAAAATTTCTTGCCTTTGTGTGTCTCTAATAAGCAGACAACAATCTGATGAAGGAAGTAAAAGCTGTCAGCTCCTCATTAACTTGAGTTGCAGGCTTCTTATCCTGTGAGACACTTTTTGACATTTAGAACCTCCAGGTTAAACCGTGGCTTTACTTACTCTGTTCCTGAACATTGTGTTTCGTCAGTATAAATTTTTCTGATGTTTTATCTAGCAATTCTAAGTTAATTTTTTGTTATATAAAAATAAGTACATATTTTCTATGGAAAATTTTGAGAATATTGATACTCTGAAAAGAAGAAAGTAAATAACCCTCAGTGTTACCACTCAGATATAACTAATAGCAAATTATAAAAGTGCCACCTGGTACAAACTCTAGACAGCTCAGAGTATTATTATTTTTACACGTCTTTGTCAGTTTTGACAAAAACGTGTCTTCTTAAGTTTACATTTACATGACTCTCTTGAAAATAGATTTTTTTTCATGTTGATCATTCTTATTTCTTCTTCTATGAATTGCTTTTTCATAGCTTTTGAAAAATTAATTTGTAATTAATCTGTAAACACTGTAACTGTACAAATTATGTTAGCCCTTTGTGTATATTGTAAATTCTTCATGTTTTTATGTTCCTGTTTATTTCCAGAGCTTATGAATTGAGTTGAGCTATGATGTTATATGTAACTACTAGTAAAATAAAGTGTGACTTTTCTGTCATTGAAAATACCCTTCAAGGTGATTTTAATTTAATGAAAATGGTAGGGAATCATTTTTGGACATGCTTTCTGGTAGACTTAAAACTAAGTACTGTTTTCAGGAAGACCTCTAATACATAAGTCAGGAATTTAAGTAGGGAGATTATTTTAACATTCAAAATTATAGTCAGTGCATAGTTTTAACATTTGCTTTAGTATGTAAACCTCAATGATAGCAAAAACCTTGGTCTAAAACCAATAACTTAATGATTCTGATATTTATGTAGTTCCAACAGTTTTTAAAGATTTAATAAATATCTGGAAAACCTGGGTTTGTTCATCAATATCATCTTTTCCAAATTACGTCTCCTAAACATACTACCTTTTATGAAAATTTTTGGTGGGCAATATCATTGTACAATAATATCGTTTCCTAGCCTCCACAAATGTAAGTTTAAAGGAATTTTACACTTTGGAAATGTATTATTTTCTTAAAAAAAGGTTAGAGTATTTTGATATTGCATAACACAGTATGTAAGCCCTAGGGGAGAGATTGCCAGTGATGTTTTAAGCCTAGTAAGATTAAACAAATGTAATGAAGACTAATACTCACACGAATACAGCCTGAAGTTAATGACTTCATTATAACTTTGTTAAATCAGGTTTTAAAGAAGTTTTAAGAAAACTTAGGTTGACTATGGGGCTTCCCTGGTGGCTCAGGTGGTAAAGAATTTGCCTACAATGCAGGAGACCCAGGTTTAATCCCTGGGTTGAGACGATCCCCTGAAGAAGGGCATGGCTGTCCACTCCAGTTTTCTTGCCTGGAGAATCCCATGGACAGAGAAGCCTGGCGGGCTACAGTCCATAGAGTTCAAGAGTTGACATGACTGAGTGACTAACTCTTTCGAGTTAACTATGAATTTTATCCATAGATAAATAGTTTTTAGAAGGTTTAAAGATTATGAGTCTCATTGAACTAGCATAGGAGTAGCAGTTATTCTAACTTCTTGATTGTCCCCTTTCTCAGTTTGTAAAAATGCTGAAAAGCTGCTCTAACTACAAGTTATATATATGTATTTATTCAATTAAACTTTTACTTTGGGGAGAGTACCTGAAATCATGCCTAAGGCCACATTCAAGAAAAAAGAAAAGAAAGAAAAGTTAGCTATGGAGTTAATTTAAGTTGCAGTAGTGGTGAGCAGAGTAGAAGGTTCACATTCACAAATCTAGACTTTTGACTTTGTCTCCATGTGTAGTTATACGTGGCCAAAGCCTAAGCTGGAAAAGAAGGTGGTGTTACAAAGGTGAAAAGTCTGTTCTGTTGTATAGACCCACTTCATCTGCTGTGCATGATAGATTTATTTTTTAACATCTGTCATAACTTTGTGGAAAGCAGAGTTCCATTGTAATGTGGTTAAGTATTAATTTGTTAAATGTAAACCTTTATATCAGAATTTCCCCTATTTTGAGTTTATTTTTTTAAATACTATATGGAAGTCCATCCAAGTGAGAATACTCTGGCCTTCTTTAACTTCCGAGAGATCCTGAGCTCTCCAGTTCACTCTGTGTGATAGTTAAAAATGTATGACCATGCTGTTTTGTGTCTCTTTCCAAGAACAGTGTGTCCTGGATGGCTGTCCTCTCCTCCTCTTGTCTCCCGACCCATCTAGGACAGAAGTGGTCTTGTTCAGCTCTGTGTCCTCAGAAAGTAGTATCTTACATGGTGCTGAGCACGTAGTAAGTGCTTGGATGTTTTCATGACCAGATTAAACACTTTTTTTTCCATGTCTTACTTATTTGAAGTGTTTTGTAGAGGAATGCTCACAGAATAAAACTTAGAAAGTTTTGGTACCAATTCAGTACAAATCTACTGATTTTGGAAAGAAATCTGTTTGGGGAAAGTTTATTTAGTTGGCTAATTTTTTGCCTAATGTAATTTATTTTATCTAACATGTATATTTCCTTTATAACCAACATAATGATCCCAAACATTTTATGATCTCTACAGCTGCAGTGAGAAGAGGAGTTTGTTATTTTAAACAAAGGCTGAAGAAACTGTAGAATTAGCAGACATAGAAAAAGTGGAGAAGGTAGAGGATGGAGTTGCAGACTCTACAGGAGGCCCTTAAAGTGGAAATTCAGGTTCACCAGGTATGTTTCATTCATGGCTTCTCCCACATCATGTTATTAAGTAATGGCTAAATTAGTAAACAACCTGCTGTCTCTGATTTTCAGTACAGTTTTTAATCATTTTTTTAGTTAGTTGTCCAAGAATCATGTTACTTGCCTTATAACACTATTCAACAAACTCATTGATAATATTTTTGAGAATTTTAAAAACCCTGACTTACAAGCAAAAGAACTAAAAATATTTTTTCCATATACTGTATGTGTTTTAAAAAAAAACAAACCCTTTTCCCCTGTTTTTTAGTTAATCTGAGGGACTTTGTTCATGTGACTTTAACTTGCATATTTTATTTATTTTTTAATTTTCAAAACTTATTTTATTGAAGTATAGTTGGTTTACAGTATTATGTTAATTTCTACTGTACAACAAGATGATTCAGTTATACAATTATACACTCATTTTCATATTCTCTTCCATTATGGTTTATCACCAAATACTGAATATAGTTCCCTATGTTTACTTACATATTAAAAAAAATAAGACATGTTTCAGTTGACTATCATGTATACCAAAGTTACCCACATGTGATTTTTGGACATATTCCTCCTCTCAGGAAATTTTGGGATGGCATAGTTAACATTCCGCTTTTGGTTCACCCTCACAAGATATGAACAAGTCCAAATAAGACTTTTTTTGAAAGGTTCATGATATACTTGAACTGAATCACAAAATTTAAATAGAGTTCTTAAATATTATTTAGTTTCATATTTTTAATTAAGGCATACCAATTTTATAAAAATTATGAAAAAAATGAGATGTTTATTGTTTTAAAATAAAGTTTAAATTTTAAAATTAAATTTATTGCCTCAAAAGGAATAAAATACTCTTCTGAAGTTATCACTTAACATTCACATTATTTTCCTGTGTATTTAACTATTTTTAGCATAAAATTAATAGCTTTTATATTCTTCCTTAACTGTTAATACAGCACTTTGTATGGTAATAAACATTTATTTATGTTTATCAACATTGGTTGATAGTATTTTAACTTATATAGAATGTAAGATATTTCATTCAAGTTACATTTATAATCCTTTCCTATTAGAAAAAAATTTAAGTACTTGCAGTAGGGACTTTGCTGGCAGTTCAGTGGTTAAGATTCTGCATTCCAATGCATGGGACATGGGTCGGATCCCTGGTCTGGGAACTAAGATCCCACATTCTGTGACATACAGCCCTCCCCTAAAAAATAAGTATTAACAGGAAATACAAATGACATGCCTTGATGTAAATCTGATGCTGTTATTCTGATTGGGTACATGTTAACCTACATGATCATGAGAAATTCAGGGATGCCAGAAATGACGTCAAAGTAAGCACTGGCTATTAGGCTGAGACCAAAGCCAGATTGTACATTTGACTAAATTTTGGGGCAGAAGCCACCCTTTCATCATTTCCACTTAGGGAAAGAAACTGGGGCTGAAAATGAGCTTACTGGATAGAAAGTGTGTTTATGAAGCTACCTAGTATTGCTGTGGTAGAAGTATACTTTTGTTCTTGTTGAACAGGGAAATGATTTAAAAAGTAGCGACATGCACATGGTTGATGTTGAATGAATGTTTAAAGAGTAATGGCCTGTGATGGGCATCTCATCTTTCTTTGAGAAATTGCCTTTTTGAATATTCCTATGTGGATTTGATGCAAGTTATATTTAAACTTCTGGAGTATTTACTCTACATGTAACAGAGAATAGTATAAAGCAGATTAGCAAACTTTCTGCAAAGGGCCAGATGGTAAAGTATTTTACACTTTGGGAATCATTTATGGTCTCTGTCACAACCACTTTTCTCTGATGCTGTATGGACAAAGCAGTCATAGACAGTATGTATAAGGGAATGGGTGTGGCTGTGTCCCAATAAAACTTTATTTGTAGGATCAGGTGGTAAGCCAGATTTGCCTGTGGGTTGTAGTTTGCCAACCTTTGGCATAAACTATATCCTCATAAAAAGCTGCTGCATTCTTGAATTAGAAAGTAACAATTTTGATAACACACAATGTCACCTTAAAGTCATTGGGGATTTGAATGTTTGAATTGCCCAGCTTTTCTGTCCTGCCTGTAATGGTCTAAAATGAAGCTTGAGTGATTGTAGGTAGAAAAATTGGCTTACTTATTTCCTCCAGAGGTGGAAACTGAGTTTGCTGGTCAGTTTTTAAATTCCAGTGTCATGGAGGAAAACTTTTTTCAGCTTTAAAAAGGCAACTTTATTGTAGTACTCCAGTCTCTGGTACCAAATCAGAAGACCAAGGGCTTTTTAAAGTTGAAGAATGTGACTAGCCTTTAAGCTGCATTAGTAAAAATGTGTATGTATAAAACTTTGTATTTTTATATCCTTGAACTCTTGGAATGTATGTTATTACTATTTTGTAGATTAAGACCAGGATATAGAAGAGTTAACCACTGTCATATTTGAAGTAAAGTATAGTAAAATATACCTTGTGTATTTGGAGGTCACATGGTTGGCAATCTCAGCTATCTAGACTGTGTCTTAGCACCTAATGTAAGGCTTTTGACAAGCTAGAAGAAATGTCAAAAGTCACTCACCAAAGATTGTACGTTTTACTCAAGGGGGATTTCTTAGGATATTTGCTCATCTTAGAATTAGTTCATTGAGCATATCACAAAGCAGATCAGAAGTAGCAAATTTGAATTATGGCTCAGGGGCTCTTAGAGGGAGGCATAGTGATAGTAGCAATATTTGGTAGTTGCCTGTTTGACCTTAAGGAGTGGATGAAAAAACTGAAAGAACTCTTTAGAACATAGCAATTTGGGGTCTTTATTTAAGGACCTTATTGTATTGTTTGCAGAATAGTGTATTAATGTAATCATGCCTCTATCATTAAATATCATTAAATGCTGACTTTTTTTAAAAAATAAGGTGGATAAGTATATATTTTAGAAAGTTTTTATTTTATGACTGAAAAACTTTAAATGTGTCTTGTCACTCAAAGAGAGGCATAGATTTTTCAGTTATATGAAAAAAATCACTTGGAGAACAGCTTATTCCCAAATACTTTCAGGAATCAGTCTTCTGATATTCCTTTATGCTTCAATTTCTTCTCTCCATGGTTATTGCTACCTTTGGGCAGTGACGCTTTCAGAAGTTGGGTAGGTCAGTTGACTTCCATTTTCCTTTTTCATTTTTTTGGACTTATGTTTTCCTTAGTTAAGGTCTTTCCATTCAATATTCTGGTAGAACTCTCTTCACCCAGGAACCCCAGGTAGGTTTAATTTTGCATTACTGTTCTTCACTTCCTCGCTTTCAAGTACTAGCATCATTGCTCCACTGGGTACCTTCCCTCCCTGACAGGGGGGACAGAGGCAGAGTCACATCTTACACTAGGCTTCTTCTGTGAACCAAACCAACTGACTTGCCAAGTCTGTTTGCTGTATACAAACAGGTCTGTTTTTGTATGAGAGCAGCTTCTTCCCAGGCCTTATTTGGGACTCTAGACAAAATGACAACATTTTCAAGGGACATTTGACTTTTGAAGCATTCTGTTAGTTTAAATTGTCTTTTAAAAGCTCCTTTCCCCCATCCCATCTCTAGATTTGTTTAAACGCAGGAAGCTTTTTATTTCAAATATAAAGCAATACTTTGGCTTTTTTTTTTAATTATTAAGAAAGTGTTTCATTAATCTTTTACAGGGATCACAGAAGCTTTTGGTCTGTATGGTATGCTTGTTTTGTGTGTATGTCTGTGTGGAATTAAAACTTTAGATTTTGGGGGCCAAGCCTGCTTAGTGACATTGAGTTAACATGTAAGACTGATGGCTCTTTTTCTCTTTTTATTATCAGAAACTGGTTGCTCAAATGAAGCAGGATCCGCAGGTAAAATACTACTTTTATTCATTTAATTTTTAAAACAATTTAAGATAAAATTACTGTAAAATACTAAAATATAGATGTTACTTAGGTTTTAAAAACTATTTCATCTCTATAGCAGTTTTTCTTTTTTAGCACATTTGTCTTCATGTTTTAAGAATTAAGAAAAATCCAGTCATTCTGTTATAATATAGCTATTATTTCATCTTTGTTACTGTTATTTTGCTTTTAAGTTAATTGCTTTGAGTATTTTGGGAAAAAATTGAGAGTTAATACATATATTAAATACTTAGCTTAAATTTAGTTTCCACAAGCCCACTTACTTGAAATCAAGAGTTTGTGAAGCTTTCTCAAAATTATTGAACATAGCCGAGAACCATTTTTTACTTTCTTATAGTTTATAGTATAGAACATTTAAATGCTTAATCTCACTGTTTAGAGTAGAATTTTAGAATAATTTTTAAAAAGCATTGGAAAAATTCTTTTTGAAAGAGCCCTTAAGGAAGGTTTTAAAGAACCTTGAGTTAATACAGTAATCCATCAAGTATTACGTTTTCTTTAATGTCTCATAGGAATTTTTGGCTCAGGTATTTTATTCCCTATCCCTGAAGAGAAATTTTCCTAAAAACTTACCTTGTCTTAATTACTGTTAATATATTTATTGTTCAGGCAATGTCTCTTTTGTAGCAATTAGATAGCGGGCTATAAGTATGGGATCAAAGTATCAGACATTCTCAAGATTTCTCCCTTGCATTTGTTTACTCATAATCTGTTCACAGAACACCTAGACCCACACACACTTTTTTTTTTAGCTTGTTAAACACACCATACGTGCCTCATTGTAAAGTTACGTAAAATGGATTCTTGGATTAAAGAATGGTGCTGAGGCAGATTGATTTTTGAAAATGGGACATAGTATTCATTTCTACAAATTTAGCCCCTAGCAGCTTAACTATTGTATTTTTAACACAATCCATTGATTCTGAGCTGGCATTGATAGCCACTTAACTCCTGTTTGGCAGCCCAACTTCTTTGAGAAGTTTCTCCATTTTAATTTTTAAAAATATACTATAGTTTAAATTAGGTTTAGGGAACCAAGTAGTAGTAGATCAATGAATAGATTCTTTTATATTTAATATGGTAACCTATATTATCAGCAACTGAAATATTATTAGAAAACTGTAGCATTTCTGACATAGCTGGTAGTTATATAACAGAGCAATCTTAATGTGGAGAATCTGAGGGGTCAGTAAGTTGCTGGACAGTCTTGTGAGTGATCTCATTAGAGAGGCCTTATATTACACACTGTCACAAAAAAGACCTCGTGGAGTAAACATGAAGGGAGGATGTATGCTGCAACCCTGTCAGAAGATCAGGTAGAGTGAACTGAAAGAATTTCATGAGAAATGAAAAAGGAAAAGTAGTCTCTCTTTGGGATAGTATTCAGTCTGCTAGTAAGTAGGCTATCTTGTTACATTAAGCTTTTGAAAACTTTAATTTTGGATTTTTCTCCCACGTGAGTAAAAGGCAAGCAAGCTCAGTGTATCTCATTTAAAATAGTATTCTTTTTTGATTCCTAACATTTTAGAACTGAGAAGTTGCCCTGGTAGTCAGTATGTTAATTTGAATGATGTAGTGTTAAGGCAGTTGCAGCAGTGACAGCTTTTCAAATCTAGGCTAAAATAACAAATGTACTCTACTAAATAAGGGAGAGGGCAAGCAGAGAAAAACCTCTTTTTATTGATAATGCTATTAAGCATCCAGTTTGTTCATCCTTATAAATTCCATTTTTTGTTTGTTTGATGAGTCGAACTTTAGGGTTTCTGTCAGCTGTTATTTATGCAGAATAGCTATTTTAGTAGAAAGGAGTACTATTACACTAAAAATGCTAAAATATAAAATATCTTTTAATTTGAAATAATCACAAAGGAATTTACCCCTGTCCTTGTGTTAGCAGCCTACATTCAGGATCTGTGCCCTAGGTGGTGGCAACATGACCACAGTTCAATGCATGACAAGCACGACTGGCTGACTGCTTTGGGTGCTCATCGTTTGTGGTGCAGTGTGCGCATGAAGTCTCCGTGCTGCTCTCCTGTTAGCAAGTGAAATATCTTCCTCACAGATATTTTTTCTTTCCAATCAGAATGCTGATTTAAAGAAACAGCTTCATGAACTCCAAGCCAAAATCACAGCTTTGAGTGAGAAACAGGTAGGGGAGAAAGGAGGGGGGCATATTTTTAACATTGTGTTCTAAAGATATGTCTGCTCGAGGCTTCTAGGAGAACTGCTATTTTTCTTCATGTGTGAAAATAAGTGTGGGCAGCCAGACTCAGTTTTAATTTTTTTTTGAGCTCTGTTTATCTATTTTTATTTTCAGTTGAAATCAGTCTCTAGAGTATCCCATGAGTATATGTTAGTGGCAAATATCTAACAGCCATGTGGCAAAGCTGCTGTTGACTGTGTTAATTAAGCTCCATAGTTTACCCGTAGACGATGGGTGCAAAGAATGTTAGTGAGAGTGTGTGACAGAAAATCTTACAGTTGCTGGATGTGCCTGCTACCTGTATTAAAGGCTTGAGATGACATTTAACTTACCGTGGAGAATGTTTTAAGTAGATTGCTATAAACGTAGGTCTCCCATTCTGATTATTGTCATTCCTTTATGTTAATCTTTATTAGATATTGACCTACTATTATGTGAAAAAAAAACTTTGGTGGAGGCTTCTTAGATATATTCTGTGTAGGACCAAAAAAAAAGAACATCTTGCTTTCTTCCCCAAGTACATCTAGCAAGTGTTCTCTGGAATTTCTTGTATAATGACCTTCACTTCACCAATTCATGCAGCTCCTGCCACCAGGTGGAGTGTGACAATTGACAGAGCTATGAGTAAACGTCTGTGGTAATCTGACAAAGCGTTTGTTTTCTTGTTCCTTCCCTACCATTCTCCCTCTGGTTAAAAGGCACGGTTTTGGAGTACGTGAATGTGTGAACCAAAACAATAAGATGACTTTCAATTGATAGTTCATGCTTATTGAAGACTTTTAGTTATATAGTTCTCAATAATTGATTTTTGTGTTATATTTTTTAAACGTTTATTTAGTGAAATAATAGCAATGAGAGTAATTTATTCCTGGAGATTTCTGATTGCATTTATATTATGTATTGTGTTGTGTTTTCATTTAACTAATGGGAGAAATACATTTTGAGAACTGTGTGGAATAAATGTGAGTCATTAATGTTTCAGAATAGAATCTTTTTCTAAGCTGCATGACAATTGCTTCCCCCACTTCTTATTCTAATGTTTCTGCATTCCTCTGTCTTGTCTTCTTCAGAGACAAGAGGTGTTTTAGATTAGGGAATTGCCAAACTAAAATTTTGAGTACGTAGCATGGTGGAGACCAATTTGTAAGGAAAAATATAAACATCGTTCATTAGATGTATTTGACTCTGAAAAGGATTCAGTTCTCTGAAGTTAAAATGATGTGTGTTAGTGAAATGTTCTAGTTTTAGAATTCTCTTAGCGCTGAGCCTTCTTAAAGTTTCAGGGTTTTTTTTTTTTTTCTTTGACAAGATGCCAATGAATGAGTCATTTTTGCTGAAAAACTCACGTGTTCTGTCAGGGAAAGAAGGTGAGAACGATTGTGGAGTAGGGGATGGGGGATGCTGTCACAAAGTTAAGATAACGTAAGGCTACATTTGGGGAAAATGGGATGATTGTAAAAAATTTACATTTATTTGAAACCATTGTGAGAACTCATGTAAACATTTGGTTTATTTTTGTAACTTTCTAATTTTTTTTCTGCTAGAGACCTCACTTAATAGAACATTGCAACCATTTATGTTTAGTGAGATGGTTCATCAAGTGGCAGACTCTGTCTTCTGAACTAAGTTTTGGTATTAGAAACTAGAAGTTTAAAAATGGGTGTAGCATCAGGAAAATCTTGGGTTTACAAAGTAAAGAAAACCAGTGTAAGAAATTAAAATGCAATCTTGCCATTTCTAAAATATTTGCTTAACTCCTGGAACAACATTTTTGATAGAAACTCTGTCATT
The DNA here is from genome assembly GCA_006410875.1 of Neotragus pygmaeus. NCBI lineage: Eukaryota > Metazoa > Chordata > Mammalia > Artiodactyla > Bovidae > Neotragus > Neotragus pygmaeus. Next base: position 1,714,189 of record SJYV01015141.1, read on the forward strand.
TTTTAGGTAGGATAGTACTTGAAGGAAGCACAGCTGTGACTTTCAAAAGCTAGTCCTTCCTCAGACTTATGATATTTTGTTTAAAATAGTTTTATTTTAGAGGAAACTCCTAATACTGTGTACTCAGCTTTTCGTTTTCCTTCTCAAAAGATCCACTTAGCCTCTGGCAAAACTTACTGATATTCCTTCCACTTTAATAACTGAAATCTGAATTATCTCACTCACATGACTTAGTACTTTAATTTAATATTAATTTATTAGTTGTGAAATTTAAAAACAAAAGTTCAAAGAATGTCATATTCCAAAATTAAGTTATTAACCCTTTGTCATATCTGTTTCCATTCTTTTTCTATATGCATTTCTCCATATTCATTTTTTTAAATCCACTTGAAAATTATAGAAGTAATAAATGCATATGTTCTCTTATTTTGCTTTATTAAAAAAATAAAACATTGCAGATAGTCACTAATTCATATAGTAGGCACTTATTAGTTCTTATTTGTTATTGCTACCTCAATCTTTGGTACTTATTTTATTTCTTTCTCAAGACCAATTACAAAATAATGCACTCCATTTGGGAAAATATAGTCTTTATTAAGCACTCTTCATGGCTAAAATTCAGTGAATTTCAGTGAATTCTTAGTTAGATGGTACCAGTGCTTTCAAATTGTGATTTGAGCTTTCTGAATAGAAATTCCCCATGGCTGTTTTTGGAGTCATCTTCTTGACCCACAGGACTTTAATTTGTGGTTGATAGTTTAAAGTCAGTTTGAGCCCAGACTTGATTGGCTAAATAAATTATATGTAATACAGTTAAAATCATGGTTTCAGAAACATTTTAATGATATAGGGATGCACTTATGATAAATAAGTGAAAAAACACATAAACTTCATAGGTGTTAACAATCCCATTTGTGTGTATTGTGTGTATATAGGCATGTAAGTGTGTATAAAAAACAGTGTCTGTATAAAATGGTGTTGGTAAGTGATTTACCGGTAGTTTATTTTTTCTTTATATTTTTATGTATATTTGCTGCATTCTCCACAATAAATGTTTCTTTTTTAAAATCAGAAATACACAAGAAAATATCATTAAAAATATTTTTAACAACAAAGTCTTATATTTTCCAAGGATAGTTAGCCTTTAAAAATCTAATGACATTCTAACCACTCCAATCAGAGAATCCAACTATTTTAAACACTAGAAATACTGCATTGTGGAAGCAGCTATTAATTTCTTTAACAGGACTCATTTTCATTCTGCACCCCTCCCCTTTGATTTTTGACATGCATATGTGGTTTTTTCNAAAATCTAATGACATTCTAACCACTCCAATCAGAGAATCCAACTATTTTAAACACTAGAAATACTGCATTGTGGAAGCAGCTATTAATTTCTTTAACAGGACTCATTTTCATTCTGCACCCCTCCCCTTTGATTTTTGACATGCATATGTGGTTTTTTCTTGTCATAGTGGAGATTCTAGTATTGGAGCCAATGCACTTAGCTGCTCTAGCGCTCTGCTTCCATTCTAATTCATTGATGTTACAATAGAAGCAGGCTTGCATCCCAGAGTTTGCTGCTTATTCCTATTGCAGTTGAGGTTTTCATCTTTGAAACTACTTGGTTTGAGGGTTTTGCCACCTCATCTCCCCTCCCCTGGTGCTCTCCTGGCCAGGCATCAGATAGGTTGCAGCTTAAAGGTTACTTCCTCAGAGGACCGATCTCTTCTCAGAAGAGAACCCCTTCTTCCTGTCAAAACCAACAGTTTCTGTTATAATCTCTCATCAAACCCTTCATTTTTCCTTCATAGCTATGCTGCTTAGGATTAGGGTTCAGCTGTGAATGATTGAAAACACAAAATGAAAACGGTGTAAACAAGGTAGAATTTTGTCTGTCTCATGTGGAAGCTCTGTGGGGGTAGTAAGGCTGGTGATAGTGGTTCCACAGTGCCAGGGAACCCAAGCTCCTCCTATTCTGTTGCTCTGCCATCCTCAGCATGAAGCTTCCACATCATAGTCCAAAATAGCTGCTCCATCTGGCAAAAAGGGGGAAAACAAGCCCTTTATTTTTAAGGATGTTTACTGGAAGTTTCATGTCTCACTTCCAGTTAGATCCCATTGGTCAGAACTTGGTCACGTGGCCCCCACTAGGAGCAGGGAAAGCTGGGAAGTGTAGTCTATTCCAGATGGCCATGGGCAGATAAAATTCAGGGACTCTGGTACTGAGCAAAAAGAGGGAAATAAATACTGGGGATAATTAGCAATTTTTGCCACAATAATTTATCAAAATTTATAATTACATATATATGGTTATTGTTTTTTAATACCTGTTGTCCTCACTAGACTGTTTCGAGAAGTCAGGGAGCATAATTACCTCTTTATTCCAAGTATAGTATTTAGCATAAAATAATATTTAGCACAGAAAGGCATTTATATTTCTTAAGTGAATTATTTTATATACCTGATCTTTTTCTGTACTTGCAGATACTCTTTTAAATGGTGCATCTTGCTTTTTATATTTTTAAAGCTTAAAATACTACGAACATTTTCATACATTTTTGAATGTTCTTTAAGAATGAAACTTTTAATAGCTTCAAATATTTAATAGTCTGGTTTGATCATAACTATTCACTCTATTATTTGGTGATATTTTGTTTTTTTGTATTTATAAATGTTATGATAAATACCCTTATATGTGAATCTGTTCTAATGGCCTCAGGATACTTTCTCAGGTGTGAGATTATTGGGTGTATTGGTTAGCTATTGCCATAACAGTTCTGCATAACAAACCAGTGTTTTATTAAATTACAACACTAAGTTTCACACTGGGTCTGTTGATCCTCCTGATCTACGCTGGCTTGACCAGGAACATCTACTTCAGTCTGTGGGTTAGTTGGCTTGCCTCAGGCTGTCAGCTGGGTTAGACTCCTCTAAGGTTGTTTGTTCTGAAGCCAGTCATGAGGGAGCAACAGCTACCTGGGGCATATCCATGTCATGGTTTATCACTAGAGTATAAGACACAAGCCAGGCTACCAAAACACATTTTAAGCCTCTGCTGGTATTGTCAAAGCAAATCGTGTGGTCATACCTTGCAAAATTATATGACAAAGGGTGTGAATGTATAATTTTATGACAAAGTATGAAGAGTTGAGAGCAATAATCCATCTACCACTCTTGGTCAAAGTGTATAAAAAGCTTTTAAAATATTCAGCAACAACTTATTTCTAAATAGCCTCCAGAAAAGGCTAATCAGATTAACAGCATTAGTGAGAGTACCAAGTTCTCCCTAAGAGATACCTTGCGAGGAGGCAGGGTGGGGGAAAACACTGTGCAGATTTTGAAGATGGAGTAATATGTATCTGATGCTTATCTGAAAATATATTTTTCATGCCATTTGTNAAAGGCTAATCAGATTAACAGCATTAGTGAGAGTACCAAGTTCTCCCTAAGAGATACCTTGCGAGGAGGCAGGGTGGGGGAAAACACTGTGCAGATTTTGAAGATGGAGTAATATGTATCTGATGCTTATCTGAAAATATATTTTTCATGCCATTTGTCCCTGGTACACATATTACATAGTATTCCATAAAGTTACCTTTTGGTTTTTCTTTCACTCTTTCCACAATTTTTCTTAATCCTTTTAAGAGAGGTAGACTCCTTCATATCTTTGGTATTTGCCGCTAACTCTGTGTGTAAAAATCATAGTTTCTTTTCCTCACAGATTGCTTAACTTAATACAAGATGAAACATTTTTCTGAGGGTTTAATAAATAGCTGCTGTTCATGAAACTATTCTTATTTAAAATTTGAACATATTGTAGTAAAGTGGATTCTGAGGCCTTTGGGAGAGAAATCTCTGTCCTGCCGTAACTAATTATGTTTCTGACGCATAGAACAACATAATTTAAGCTAAGTGGGCGACGTGAACAGTGGGCAGGGTGGGGAGTCGGGAGGGGACACAGAGTTTGATTCTGTTCCTTACTCTGTGACAGACTTGGTAGATTTTTGAGCTANTCCTGCCGTAACTAATTATGTTTCTGACGCATAGAACAACATAATTTAAGCTAAGTGGGCGACGTGAACAGTGGGCAGGGTGGGGAGTCGGGAGGGGACACAGAGTTTGATTCTGTTCCTTACTCTGTGACAGACTTGGTAGATTTTTGAGCTATCAAATAATTTAATATGTCTAATTCATTATTTATGGAATGTTTGAATAATGCCTTTTATGAGTTAATGAACGTGTATCTATTGAGTGCACTGAGTAGTTTTGAAGGTAAATTCTGTTTAAATGGGAGCTGTTAGCGTCAGTCATGCTGGTCTACGTCATCTCATGTGTAATTCCCTCATCTTATAAGTAAAGTACTACTTTTTAAAGGAGCTTAGAACATTTCACATTTAACTCAGTCATGAATACATCATCATAATACATAAACTGGGACATGGACTATTTGTGACTTACATAATTAATTGTATCAGATTCAAGACTAGAATCCAGATCACTGTACTATTTGTTCAGTTTTATTTAGTAAATTATATTCTTAAATTATCCTGTGAACCTTTATCTATCAAATATTTTTTGAAATAGGACATTAGGCACAATAATTACATTGCCTTTAAGCTTCATTGCCTTGGAGTCATGTAAGTAAATTGCTTCTTGTAGTCTCATATTGGTAACCTGACACATGACTGTCTTTAGCCTCTGATACCAGTAACCATAGAAAGTCACCCTATCTCATCCACATCCAAACTAATGTGATTGACATGTCGTATTAGAATTTAAAGTCGTTTTCTTAGAGATCCTTGAATTAGATGGGAATCTGACCTCATCTTCATCCAAAGTTTAGGAGTTCCTACGACTTAACTAGTTCATTCCTCCTGTTAAATATTTATGTGAAACCATTAGTCCAACTATTTGTTGGTTTTACTGCCTCTTGTGTACATCGGTTCTTTCTCCCTTGCTTCAAATATAGGAAGTGTATTATTTCATATTTTTCCTGGTGAAATCCTTTTGGCCTGTATTCAGCGAAGATGAAATGAATGAAGGGCTCAGAAATACAGGACAAGAACATCAAGTTTCTCAAGACTAAAAGAGGTCGTATGCGTATGATGTGGCCCTGGTTCCCAATGCTGCCTTATCTCCTGGTTCTTTTTAATCTTTATTCTCAGAGTTCAGTTGTCTCTTTGGCCAGAAGTTGCAACCTGCTGGTCAATGATTTGATTATTTAAGATAGAAAAGCTTGTTGAAGGAACTCGTATTTTAATAATACTGTGCCATGTTATTGTAGGACATTTTACCTGAATACGGTGGAGGAAAATCAGGTAAGTTTGGTGACTTGTACCGAGTGCAGCCATCTGCTTCTGAGCTATCTTCTTCTCAGGTCATCCTAATCATTTATTTTTGGTACTTGCAAATGCAGTGACTTAAAAAAAATTAGATGAAAATTTTAATCCTGTCATCAGGTGTTGCATGTCAGTAAAGTTAAATAATCAGCTCCTTCTAGTTTATTCCCTTCTCCCTAGGATCTGTGTTGGTTTTTTTTTTCTTCAAATTTCTTTGTCATTCTAAGTTTCTGACTCATTTGTTTATTCCATACCCATTTATTGAAAGTTTTCTGTGGTGAAAAGCATGGTCCTAGGCCCGTGGGGAATGCTGAGGGTGAACACTTTACAGTGTTCCTTATCTGTGACTGGTCATGAGCTAAAAAAATGCAAGCTCATTTTTCCTGACACCTTTGATAACTCATTCTTGATCTCCTCTCTTTAATCCTTTCCTGCCATACATACATACCCTGTAAGTTTTTGGTTTTCACCTTTATTCTCTGGGTTCTCTCAGTACTTTTGGTCTCCCAACAGCATCTGCACATGCTGTTTTCTACAGCTGGGATTCTCTTTCCTCTTTGCCTGGTAAATTCCTGCTCATCCTCTGAAGACCCAATTTAAACAAAGATCCTCAAAAGGTTCCGTTGACTTTTGTCCACTCTCCAGGCGGAATTAAATATCCATCTTCTGTGCACCCTTGGTGTTTGCGCCTGCTTCTCTTACTTGCACTTATTACACTGCATTGTAATCATATATTGGTAAGTTTCTCCAGGACAGGGAGTGTGTCTTGCCATGTTTATACCCGTCAGGGCCAGCATGGTAGATTTGTAGCAAGCATTTTTTAAGGTAGTAATTCATTATGCATTGAAGAAGCTAGTAGTCTAGTAGGGTGGCCCAGTATGTTGGATTTCCATACTAAGGTGTTTTACCATTAAAAGGAGATTTCCATTCACATAGTTCAATTCCCCCCCTTTTGGGGAAAAATATTCTCAATATTGTTTCCTACTTAATTCTTTAAAAGCACTCAATATATTTTAAAATAGAACACTGACATTATTAACCTGTGTTCCAGTTCAGAGCAGCTTTATCTTAGTTGCAGGAAAGAAAAACTTTTATGAAGTGAAGTAGCATAAACTAGCAAATGAGCCTGGGTCCAGCTATCTAGGAATGCAGTATATCTAGAAACAGTCTCTTCTGCAGTGTTGCTACGTCACATACCTCTTTGTCTCGTACTTTCTCCAAGTCCTCTTTAGGTTTTTTCCCCTGAATTTATAAAACATGCTTACATGTCTCATATTCTTTTAAACAACAACAAAATTCCTTCCTTTGTTGCTTCTTTCTGCTATTGTCTTGCCTTTCTCTCCTTCCCATTCCTTTGTTATTAAACTTATTAAACCATGAAATATTATTCAACTCAGGCTCTTTTTATGTTACTTTTTTATAACCTTGTGGTCCTTGTCAGCCTCACTACAGTCAGTTTCCATTTTCATTCTACTTTATTGAGCTCACTGAAACTTCTGGTAACATAATTGCCAAATCTAAAGGAAAATTTTCGCACTTCTTCTTACTTGAAGTAAGTAGTATTTCATATTAGTGATGGCATTGTCAGTCTTCTTCAGAGAACCAAGAACCTTCGTTTCCTGGTCTCCTTTTACATCTTTGAATGAACTTTGAATGAACTTGTTTCCTTCTCAAACAGTTCTTCCTCAGTCTGCCCTTTAAAAACTAATATTCCATGGTATTTTATCCTTTTCATCTTTTCCTATTTTTTCCCCTGGTGGGTGATATCCTGCGTTAAACCACTACTGAATGCCACTGACCTCCAAATGTTTATTTGTCTTCTCCTCTCTTTCCTGACCTCTGGACAGATATGTATTTTTAGCTTCTTCCTACTGGATGTCCCAAAGCTCTGTATTCTCCAAACAGATTTCGGTATCCACCCCTCTTCAACTTCTTGTTGTTGTTGTTCAGTCACTAAGTCATGTCCGACTCTTTGTGACCCCTTAGACTGCAGCACACCAGGCTTCCCTGTCCTTTACTACCTCCCAGAGTTTGCTCAGACTTATGTCCTTTGCGTTGGTAAGGCCATCCAACTATCTCATCCTACTTCTCTTTCTTTCCCTTTGTGGTTAATGATACTCTATTCCTCCAGTAGCCAAGCAAAAACTTGGAAATAATTATGAAGTTCTTTCTCTGTCTCATCTATGATTACAAAGTCCTGTTTATTCAGGCTCCTCAATATTCCCACTCCCTTTTCAGTACCTTCCTAGTGCCCTTTCCATGGTATTACCTTGCATCCAGTTACTATGTTTTTGGATTCAACCTTTTCACTATTTTCAGGCTGATCTAAAGTCAGACCCTTGAATGTTGCTTTCTTGCTTGAGATCCTTCACTCAGTAGCTCACCTTCTCTTGTACTCTAGGAAAAAGTCCAAATGCCTTATGATGGCTCAGAAACCCCTCATAATCTCACCCATGGCTGCCTCTCTACCTAACTTATACATACCTTTTCCTCCAGACTCACTGCATACTTAAATTTTCTTGGATATGCTCTGTTTTAATTTGACCTGGAATGTTCTTGCGTCTTCTTTGCTTAGTGCAAACCTGGAGTCACCATCTGCCCTTTGACCCAGTAAGCTAATATTCAGGGCATTGTAGTTCAGTAATAAAAACTGAAAGTAACTACAAATAAATCAGAGTGCAATTAGCAAGTAATACACAGGACCTATATATACATATTATGAGGTGCTTAACTGGATAGAAAGATCAATGGAAGGTGAAAAAAATAAATTCTAAAACATGTACAATATGATTCATTATTTAAAATAAAAAATAGTTAAAAATCTTGTTTGTATGCATGTATTTATGATGATTTATTTTTTTGTATATTCTTTTCTAATTTTTAAAAATATCAAAGTATAATATAAATACAAAAACTATACACACACCCCATATATATATGTGTGTATACACACACACACACACACACACACACACACTCTATATGTATGTGCATATGGCTCAAATATATTTTTACAAACTGAAATACTCAGGTAACTAGCACCCATATCAGTATCAGAACATTACCATAGCCACAGAAAATGTTATGTGCTTTCTTCAGTTCACTACCACCCTCCACTATTGTGACTTTTAACAGCTTAGATTAATTTTGCCTATATGAAATCAAATAAGGTGTTCTGTTTTCTTTCTGGCTTACTTTGTTCAACATAATGTTTATGAGATTGTGTCTGTTGGAAGTTTTTCTTAAAAACTAAAATACAGAGAGTCACAGTAAGTTGTCTTTTAAAATTTTGTATCACTGAAGAATAAAAGTTTGTCATCTCCTAGATATACCCACCCTAAAATTTCTTGGCATTGTTAAATGTGTTCTCTTGTGAATTGATAGTTCCTTGCTCTCTTGTTTTTATCACATTTCATTAATTGTTTGTATGTTTATCTCCCTTCCAGACTGAGAGTCCCTAAGTAGTGTGGGTTTTTTTTTTTTCCGTCCTTAAAATCCAGTATATACTTAGTGCTTCACACACAGTGGGTACTTAAGTAGCATTTGTCAAAGAAAAGCAATACATTCTAGTCTGTGTGTTCTAGATTGTGCCATATATTTACTGGCCTTGCCTACTGAATTTCTCTGAACTGATTTCCTCATCTCTCATATGGTCATTATGATTGCATCAGCTCCTATATTTTTGCTGCTGCTGCTAAGTCACTTCAGTCGTGTCCGACTCTGTGCAACTCCATAGACGGCAGCCCACCAGGCTCCCCCGTCCCTGGGATTCTCCAGGCAAGAACACTGGAGTGGGTTGCCATTTCCTTCTCCAAAGCATGAAAGTGAAATGTGAAAATGAAGTCGCTCAGTCGTGAGGTCTTAGCGACCTTACAAACTGCAGTCTACCAGGCTCCTCCGTCCATGGGATTTTCCAAGCAAGAGTACTGGAGTGGGGTGCCGTCGCCTTCTCCGTTCTGTACTTTTAGCTGCACGTAACTGAGCACCCAATTGAAAGTGGCTGAAACAGTAAGTGGACTTATTGATTCACCTAATAAGTTGCTAGAGTTGACCAGTTCAGCATCTCCGCAACATCACCAGAACACATGTTCTGGTCATCTTTCTGCTCTGCCACCCTGAGCGAGTCAGCAAACATTGCTTGTTGTCACAGTATTGCTGCTGCTGCTCCAGGCTTTACGTTGTTCCAGGTCTTCTTAAGAGCAAAGAAGAACTTAATTAGAAGTTATTCAGCAGATTTTGCGTCCTGTTGACCACACTTTTGCCACATACTAGTGTCTAAAGTAGTGACTGGTAGAAAGAGTGGGACCAAGACTAATTTATATCCTGGAGCTGAGGATTCGCCTCTCAAACATTTGAACACTAGATATAAAAATTAGTTTCTTGTTAGCAAGTAAACAGAAGAGATAGAGAGTAACGGATTTGAAAAGGCAGTCAACAGTATCTGTCTGTCTCCATCTATATAACAGTTGTCCCTACTATTGTAAGTTAAATATAATATATATTTGAAAAATATGTGCGCCCTTACTGCTTGTTACTGGTTTCATAGATTGTTTTAGAAAGGTCTCCCTTTGCCAGCTTACCTAACAACCTGCTTTAGGTCAAGGAATGTAAAAAATAATTTTGTTGTTTGCCAGAGTATCAATAGTATATTATTGTAAGGGTAAATCTATTACAGAAAACAGTGTAATTTATTTCAAATATGAACTATAAATTATGTTGAAGTTTTTCAATATTTAAAATTTATTTTCTATAAGCTATCATTGTCATCACTGTTACTAATATTAATAGTCTATGCATTTGAAGCACAGCAGCCTGATGTCTCTTGGTTAACAATACCTTTTACCCACCTGCATTATTCAGAAAAGCCAGAGTTTTATCAAACCCGATGGTATTCATGGATTTCAGTTTTTTAAAAGGTTGAACACTATAAATGACAGGTAAAATCAACAGATTACTTCAGTTCATTTTTTAGTTTTTACCGATTCGGGTAGGAGATGGGCTTCCCTGGTGGCTCAGCAGTAAAGAATCCACTTGCAATGCAGGAGACACGGGTTTGATCCCTGGGTTGAAAAGATCCCCTGGAGGAGGGCATGGCAGCCCACTCCAGTATTTGCTGGTGAATCTCCTGGGCAGAGAAGCCTGGTGGGCTACGGGTGATGAGCTTGCAGAGTTGGACACGACTGAAGCAACTGAGCACAGGGCGGGAGAGCCAGACGGGAAAACAAGTGTGCTCTTAAGCTCTTGTCTTCATTTGGCGACTGGTTAGATGACAGGCTGCCCTCCAGGATTGTCTTTACAGAAGACACATTCCCCAAAGTTGATTTTTCTCTAAGTTCAGGAAGCAAATGTTTGTGTGAATCAGCAGGGATTGGCTAACCTCTCTCATACTAGCTTTGTCTGACAGAGTGATTATTAGTTTCTGTCAGTTAAGCACCAAATATTCCTTTGCTCTGAAAAATGAGGGCTTAGCAGTCTTCAACTAATGTGTTTAATTTGTCACCTTTTGTCCTACTCCCACTTCCACTTTTAAAAAACCTCTTCCTTTTGCCAAAACAAATTATATCATTTTGACCAAGAAGTACACTAAGGTGGAGATCAATTCTGAGCTTACTTCTCCTATGAGCAGTGAATGATTATTGCTAATCCTGTTTTATCTGGTGCTTCTGTCATCTAATATAGTGATTGGAGAAGAAGTTAACATTGCCTTTCCTCTGGAGTCAAGAGGCACAGATAAGCTTACTCTGAAAAGTTGCATTTCCTGAAGTGAAGTTGGGAAGTGTATTAATGGACAGGAATTGAAATTTGTTTTTTCTGAGTGTGCCTCATTTATTACAGATTGTAGAAGTTGGTTGTGAATTCGAGACAGATTTATGAAGATTTTGAGTTAATCCATCACTTCTATTTAATTAAGAATGAGGTGGCAGTCTTACTTTTTTTTAAAACATAAATTATTCAGAAGTTCACCTTTTCCATAGAATGTTTGTTTTTTTCCATCTGCAGTGAAGTCTTAGAGACTATTACTCACACCCCAAATCCCCAACTAAAGTCAAGGTAGACAAAAGTAACAGAGGTCATTTATAAACATGTCATATTAACTTCTGAAGACACTTAACTGTTTACTCTGATTTCTGTTTGTCCCAGATGTGAGTTCATCAGATGAGACTGTTGGCGTTATCAGAGTACTGCCCCTGAGCCTCACCCCCTGCTAATAGCTGATAAGATTGTATCTACAACTTTTAAAATTTCCAGTATTCCCTCTTTGTGACTTCCTTTCCTCTTTCAACTTCTTTAATTGTCTTCCTTGGTTTCAAAGAAGTTTATAGCCATGACTTCTGAAGAGAAATTGATTAGTTCTCCAGAGATGGAAAGAGTGGTATGAATCTCTGGAGCTGGGATCAGCAAACTATGGCCTATACCTGGGCACATCTGGCCAACATTCAGGGGATGTTGTTGAAATACAGCCACCTAATTTTCATTTACATATTGTCTCTGCCTGCTTTGGGGTTTCAGTGGCAAAATTGAGTAGCTGCAACAAAGATCTGCCCATTTATAGAAAAGGTTTGCCAACTTGAGAGAAATTTAACCATAGAGACACTTGACTGAGAGGTAGTAGGCACAGTATAACAGTGAAGATCAAGAGTGAGTGCCACACTGGAAACAGTTTGTATACCAAATAATGAAAAGGCCCTCTTATATGCATACATATAAGATATATGGGGCATATATCCAGCCCCATAGTTTTCAGTTTATTTTTTAAAAGCTGCTTTGTTTGGAATTTTTTCTCCCTCCCTTCTACTCCCTCTCCTTTTCTCTTATAGATTTATTGAGGCATAATTAATATAACATAAACTATGCAGTTTTTTTTAAAGAGTATAAGTTTTAATGAGGTAAAACCATCACCATCATCAAGATAATGAACATACCCATTACCTCTAAAGGTTTCCATGAATTTCTGGTAACCCTTCTTTTCCTTCCTTACTTTCCGAGTCCAGGCAAGCATTGGTCTGCTTTTTGTCACTCTAGATTGTTTTATACATTTTAGAATTTTAATGAGTATATTTATACAGTATGTACATTTGGGAATTTTTTTTCCAGTCTTTTTTTTGTTGTTTAGTCGCTAAGTTGGGTCTGACTCTTTTGCGACCCCATGGACTGTAGCCCACCAGACTGCTCTGTCTGTGAGATTTCCCAGGCAAGAATACTGGAGTGGATTGCCATTTCCTCCTCCAAGTGATCTTCCTGACCCAGGGGTTGAATCCACCTTTCTTGGATTGACAGGCAGATTCTTTACCACTGAGCCACCAGGGGAGCCCTCCCAGTTTTTAGCTATTAGAAATAAAGCTACATGAGCATTCATATGCAAGTCTTAGTGTAGAGATAGCTTTCCTGTCTCCTAGGTAAATACCTAGGTGTGGCTCCAGTGGTAGAGTATGTGTATTTTTAACTTTGTTAAAGAAACTGCCAAAATGTTTCTAAAGTAGTTGTACCATTTTACATTCCTATCAGCAGTGTATGAGAATTTGAGTTGCTCTGCATCCTTAGCCGTTTATGCTTAAACACTTTAAACATAACAGCCAAGAGTCTCAGCTAGTTAAGGGAAGCTACTAGCAGATCCAGAAAATTAAAAGGGACAATTAAAAATAACTATAACTTCAGATCCTCTGATCAGAAAGAGAAAGATATTACATCCCTGAAATAGGAATAGGATGCTAGGAAAAAACCATTAGAAAACTAAACGAGTTCTTTTTAAAAAAAATTGAAGTATAGATGATTTATAGTGTTTTGTTAGTTTCAGGTATACCAAAAAGAATTCTTGATAATAAAAAGTGAAATGTTTAGAAGATGAAATAGGCGTAATCTTTCAATAAATAGATGAAGAGACAAAAGGGATGAATGTCAGAAAAGATAAATTTTTAAGGATCAATCCAAGAGGTCTAATGCCTCACTAATAGCAATTATTATGCAAGAGGACAGAAAATGGAGAGGAGGAAATCATCCAATAATGAATATAAGGAAATTCTCAGAGCTGGAGAGCATACATACATTCCAGATTAATAAGAGTGTGTGCTGCATGCTCACTCAATTGTGTCCGACTCCTGGTGATCCTTCCCTGGTGGCTCAGATGGTAACGCGTCTGCCTACAATGCGGGAGACCCGGCTTCAGTCTGTGGGTCAGGAAGATCTGGAGAAGGAAATGGCAACCCGCTCCAGTATTCTTTCCCATAGACAGAGGAGCTTGATAGGCTACAGTCCATGGGGTCCCAAAGAGTTGGACACAACTGAGCGACTTCACTTTCTTTTCTTTCTTTCCTGGCGATACTATGGACTGTAGCCCTCCAGGCTCTTCCTGTCCATGGAATTTTCCGGCCATGAAAACTGGAGTGGGTTGCCATTTCCTATTCTAGAGTTTACTGAGTGCCTGAAACTATGAATGAAAAAAGACTAACCC
>SJYV01015141.1:1728079-1784275 GCA_006410875.1 Neotragus pygmaeus
AGAAACAGAATATCCACTACAAAAGAGAGATGAAGAAAATCTATCTGATGAAGGAAAAACACAGATGACTATTGTACAGCAGGTTTAGAGAGCAGCCAATTTAGGTTGAACAGAAGGATGGAGGTCTCTAGGAAAGATGTTGTCAAGAAAGAAATGGACTGATGGATTATATGATGTGTTTGGAGCCATTATTTAGAGATGTTTTCTAACTTTTTATGGGGTAGAATTAATGATGGGAATATAGAAAACTAAGCAAGTGACAAAGAGCATTTTTAGTTTCAGGAATAACAAAATGTGCAAAAAAATAAGTATAACTCTAGTAGTCATTGTTTTACTCATTGTTACTTGCATAGTTCTAATAGTATATTCTAATATTATAAACCTTAAATAGGGATTTAACTAAAAATTGTGAGATGACTGCAATGGGAATAGGAAGTGGGAAAGGGGAAACTAGTAAACTAAATTTTAATTACCTGTAGTAGGAATTCAGTAGGTAATGATTAAAGTGAAAAATCAAGAAATCACAATGAATATATAAAACATATAATAAGTAATTGTTATATATATATATATAGTATAAAGATAAGATAAACACTTAAATCGCTAAGATAGTTGAAAGTGGTTTCCTAAAAGGAATAGGGCTAGAGAGCTGGAGAGGGTCGGGGCAAGGGACTGCTGTTTTTATTGTAAGTCTTGTAGTAGTATTTTTTTAAAGCTTTGTATATTATATTATATATATACACTGCTTCAGTCAAAAAGCTACACAGGGAAATGAAAGTCTGGACTTACTAGATGGGATGTTTGTTAGTTTTTGTGGAATTACCCTGGACTCCTGAGGCAGGTCATCTCTTGACTTAAGTCTTTGGCCTCCCACCCATCTCATCCCAGACAGTTAGGGACTGTGCTTGGGCTCATAAATTCTTCCTTTTCATTTTTATTAGTACAGGCCACGAGGTGACTCCAAAATTTAGTTAAGGTGTTCCTTGGGAATCTATAGGAGAGAGAAACTGGCCCTTTAGTTGGTTGCTCTTCTCTTCTGGATGGGTTAATAGTTTTAGGCTCTAATAATGAAATAATAATAATATAATAATGAAACATAATTAAAGCATATTGCTACTGATGAGTTCAGCCCCATAGGATATAATGTCACTTTTGCCCTTAAGTGATATACTCAAAGCCCCCTAACTATAAATTCCATGAAAGCCAGGGATTTTTACCTGTTTTACAGCCGGGGATATACTGGCTATTGTATTTAACATGCTTGATGAAATTCTATCTTGAATGTAATGGAACGCTTTAACAATCAGTTCATTTGGCAAATATTTATTGAGGACCTCCTATGTGCCAGGCAACCTTCTGGATGCTGACAATACAGTTGACCCTTGATTAATATGAATTTGAACTGCATAGGTCCACTTACACGTGGATTTTTTTCAGTAGTAAGTACTTCAGTACTGTATGATCTGTGATTGGTTGAATCAGCTCCCACATTGTTTAAGGGTCAACTGTGTATCAGTCCTGTGTGTACATGCCTGCTAAGTGGCTTCCGTTGTGTCCGACTCCTTGTGACCGTATGGGCTATAGCCCACAAGGCTCCTCTGTCCTTGGGATTCTCCAGGCAAGAATACTGGAGTGGATTGCCATTCCCTTCTCCAGGGGATCTTCCTGACCCGGGGATCGAACCCAAGTCTCCTGCAGCTTCTGCATTGAGGCAGATTCTTTACCACTGAGCCACCAGGGAAGCCCCATCAGGCCTGTGAGTTGCAGCTTTTCTTTTAGAAGTTTGAAACACTTTCAACTGCCATTCAGAGTCTGAATCAGATTTCATTTTACTGATGTTAAAGGACACTTGAGCCTAAAAAGGAAACACCCCTAATGTTTTCTCTATTGGGGATATCTGTTTAGTTTTTTCTAAGTGAGTGATAGGAAGTTGTGAGGTTGTGCTGCTTGACATCTTAGAATATTGACAGTTTATCCTTCCTCCTTCCCCTACCTCTGTGGTAGGGCAGTGGTGGTATTCAGGCTGTGTGTCTCTAGTTTCTGTTTTCTGCAAGTTTAAATGAGATCTTTCACATTTAACAAGTCTCTCTCGGAGGTGACATGTTAGAGGACTAGAGTTCTCGAAATCGGAAAATTACCTGACAGAAACCCTCTGCAAAATAGAGAAAGCGCTATGTTTTGAGTTTACATCAAAAACTGATTAGACTTTTTCCAGATTGTGTTTTGTACCTGTCAGTCAAGTTAAGAGGTAAGTCACCCAGTGACAAACTTGAAAATGTGCTGTGCAAGCTTGCTGTTTTAGAGGAAAATTCCTCCTAAGAATCATATTGTTATACTTTTCTGCTACGAGTTGGCTTTCACCTGGAAAATCTGTTGCATTTAAGCCAGGGTTAGTGGGTAGTGCCTTTTCGGGAGACCTAATCTCAGTTTGGATGGGGCAAACCTCCTTTTCAGTGAATGAGGGCAGACTCTAGAACAGCTCTGCTGCTTCCTGTTTGCACTTGTGAGACTCCTTGCTGCTGCTGAATTTAGAGATTTAGTTGATTTCAACTTGAGCCATATTATGGATGGCACTTTTTTCCAAAAAATAATATTTCTTTTTATTGAGGCATATAATTGGCATATAACATTATTTAGTTTCAGGTGTGCAGTATAATGATTTGATTTGTGTATATTGCAAAATGATTACAATAGGTACGGCTGACATTTTTAAAGAGATAGCAAGTTTTCTCTTTTCTCTATTTAGAAGTACAATATGGAGAACAAGAAGTGTAAGCTTTCTTATGTATTTATATTATAATAAACTATATATGTGGTGATTTATGTAATTCAAGAAATTTTATGCAGTTTTGCAGTTTCTAAACCAACCTGGGTTAAGTGAGAGAATTAAGCCCTAATGCTCTTGGTGTTCATTATATGTATTAACTTTCCTATGAGTCTAGAATGGTACTAGTTTTTGTACTGTCTTGTAGTAATTGAGGAAATAGTCATAAAAATAAGTTTGTGTCCTGTGGTTCAAATGGTTGAAAAAGGCTGTTCTTTAATGATAAGAAGCCCTCTCCCATAAAACTCATAGACAGCCAAAGATTACAGCTGTGTGAGTATGCAGTGATATGGTAACTGCTCATGTCGTTTGAAGATGGGAAACAAAAAAGTCTCAAGCGTTAATAGCCTGCTGACCATGATCTAGAGAAAATAACTACTCTGCTGTTTCCTTTAATCAAGTCCAGTATGAACTTGGGGTGGCAGGTGATAAAACCCAGTTACAGTTTTCATGTAAATCAAAACATTAATAACATTTTTTTGTGTGCTAACATTTCAGTTTTTTTCAGAACTTTATCTTGATTTTTTTTTTACTGTTTAAAGCAAATAAAATCAGTTATCTTGATAAGATGTGGCACTTGATTAGTTTTTAAAATAGATAAGTGAAAAGCCTATCAGCCCAGCACAAGGCAAAAAACTATTCTGTTTGTAAATAATGTAACTGTTTTATGGAACTGAGCCCTGGGGAGGAGGACAAGCACATGTCTTGTTTACTAACACAGAGCACAAGGATTCTGTAACTAACCTTAACATTTCCCTGTCTAAAGGTCTTTTAAACAGGAGCATTATGAAATTCATATTGTATTTTTGCAACTAAATCCTGATTCGTTGAGAGAGCCATTATTGGTGAAGTAAACACACAGGTTAAGAAAAGCTTTGTGGACAAATGAAATGATAACGTTCATCTTGAACAAGTTCAGAGTCTTAGAAATTGACAGATTAGCAAATTTATCCACTCTACTTTTCAAAAATAACGTTAATAAGGACCTGTTGTTTAAAAAGTCCAGGTCCTTGTTTTAAAATCTTGACTGTGATATTGCTGCTGCTGCTGCTAAATCGCTTCAGTCGTGTCCGACTCTGTGCAGCCCCATAGACGGCAGCCCACCAGGCTCCCCTGTCTCTGGGATTCTCTAGGCGAGAATACTGGAGTGGGTTGCCATTTCCTTCTTCAAAGCATTAAAATGAAAAGAGAAAGTAAAGTTGCTCAGTAGTGTCCGACTCTTGGTGACCCCATGGACTGTAGCCTATGAGGCTCCTCTGTCCCTGGGATTTTCCAGGCGAGAGTACTGGAGTGGGTTGCCATTTCCTTCTCCAGACTGTGATACACTAGCTGAGACTAATTTGAAAACAGTCCAGGTTTATAGATCTTTAATGTGAAAATTTACCTTTTGTCATTCTTATTACTTTTACATTTAACATATAATTTCTGTTAATTTGTCATAGATACTGGCCCATAGAGCCCAAGCCAACGAAATTGCTAAAGTCTGTTTTGCTCTCAAAGTCTTCTGCCAGGTTTCCCATGGAATAAAGTTGGAGTTACCAGCTTTATTGGGAAAAATATAAATAAAAACAAAATTGCTGCCGAGTTAAAAAATTTTTTTAATAGTTCTCTTTTTTCCTATATGACAAAATTCAAAATCTGAGGTCCTGTTTCCTGGGAGTAGTACATGGGAATGCTATAACTTTATTTTTGAAAAAGTTTCCATGGAAAATTTGTATATTTGAAAAGGTAACACATTAGCTATAAAGAAACAAGAATACTTTAAATTTCAAGGCTTTCAGTAAAAGGTACATTGCAGAGCCTCCTGGTGGCAGTAGTTCTTTGGTATACCAGAGTGTCCTCATTTGAGACACCTACCAAATGGGAGCTGATTTGTGAATTAGCAAAACAGACCTACTCTGCTTGTCTGTATCCTTTTGAGGCTTTTACTACAAAGACATTAAGAAAAATACTGTGCTGAGCATTTTTTAAATTGAAGTATAGTTGACTTAAAATATTATGCTGTACAGCTAAGTAATTCAGTTATACATATATACACATTCTTTTTAAAATATTCTTTTCCTTTATGGTTTGTCATAGGCTAGTGGTATTTTAGTGAAAGTATAGTGATTGGAATACTAATGTTTTTCTCAATAGTTATAGAATAATTATCAAAATAGAATCTAGTCTTTGTATTGAAGGCCAAAGCCACATCTATCTGAAGACTAGTGGTTCTCCACCCTAACTTGTACTCTAGAGTAACCTGGGAAGCTTTTGAAAATGGTGCCTCTAGGGTCCCATCTTAGAAACCAGTTAGGTTAGAATCTCTGGGAGTGGGGCCCATACATACAAAGATGTGTGCGAAAGGCAAGTTGAGTTTAGTTAAAAGTAGTTCAGTATTGCCCAGACTAGATCTGATAACCCTAAGCCAGTTTGGTAGAGCATGTTTATTCTTGAATCATCTGGGGACAAATCTATATGATATGGTTTGTCAGAACTAATGATTTGTTTGAATCTTCCTAGAGAAGAAACTGACATTTTTTTTGGGGGGGGATTTATTTATATTTAATTGGAAGTTAACTGCTTTACAGAATTGTGTTGTTTTCTGCTATATAGCAACGTGAATCAGCCATGGGTATTCGTATGTCCCCTCCCTCTTGAATCTCCTTCCTGACTCCCATGCATCCCACCCCTAGAGATTGTCACAGAGTACTGGATTTGAGCTCCCTGCGTCATACAGCAAATTCCTACTGGCTATCTAATTTTACATATGGTAATGTATATGTTCCAGGGCTGCTCTCTCAATTTGTTCCACCCTCTCCTTCCACCCTCTCCAGTCTACCAGTCTATTCTCTGTGTCTGCCTCTCCATTCAGATAAGTTCAGTATGTTGTTTCTAGATTCCATGTATATGCAGTAATATATGATGTTTGTTTTTCTCTTTCTGATTTACTTCACTCTGTATAATAGGCTCTGGGTTCATCCACCTTATTAGAACTGAGGCAGATATGTTCCTTTTTATGGCCGAGTAATATTCCACTGTGTGTATGTACCACCACTTCTTTATTTGTTCATCCATTCATGTCGATGGGCATCTAGGTTGCTTCCGTGTCCTAGCTATTGTAAGTAGTGCTGCAATGAACGTTGGGGTACATGTGTCTTTTTAAGCTACGGTTTCCTCAAGGTTTATGCCAGTAGTGGGATTGTTGGGTCGTATAGTAGTTTTATTCCTAGTTTTTAAAGGACTCTCCATACTGTTCTCTGTAGTGGCTGTATCGGTTTGCATTCCCACCGAAGGTGCAAGAAGGTTCACTTTTCTCCACACCCTTTCCAGCATTTATTGCTTGTAGATTTTTTGATGATGGCCATTTTGACCAGTGTAAGGTGTGATACCTCATCGTAGACAAACTGTCATATTAATAATCTGACTTTTCAACTTTTCCTTGTAGAGAAAAAATTTTTTAAGAAAGACAGTGAATTGGTTGGAACTCTCCTTTGAGTTTTCTCTGTAGTTTGAAGTATGCAATTTTTACCAGTGTGTTTTAGCTTTCAGAAATATTTTGGTGAGAAATCTTGAGAAAATCATCATATCTCTTATTTGCTTTATAATATTAATATTCAGCTTACATGAACATTTATATGAAACACTGATTAAGGTTTGGACATACTGAGCCATGGGGTTCTTTTAACCAGTCATAGCATGTAGTTATAATTTTACATATGATGAACAAAAACTAATTGGTGTTAAAGGTATTGAAAACATCTTAAAACCTCCTCTTAAGAATGATTTCATTCTTAGTTGATCTTTAGGTCCAGAAACTTTGAAAATTAAAGTGTAGTACATTAATTATTTTTCATCCTTGCTCTTGTAAAATGTAGTTGTGCTCTTCTTGCTTATTTTCCCACTTGTATCTCTCAAAAGAGGACCAAAGGTTAGTACTTTCAGGTATTTGTTTCACTAAAATCCTTTGATACTGATCAGATATATTCTTACAGAAAGTTTCTTATTCTTTCTGGTATCCATAAGAGATATGATCTGGTGGTGTTTGAAACCAAGCATTTATCAGGACATTACAACAAATTTCAAAATACACATTTGATTATGAATTGTGAATTGAAAATTTAATCTTAATAGTTCACTTCTACTCTTAGAATACTAATGTTTGGGGGGAAGAGATGGTCTGGCACATTAGTTGAAGCACTCAGATTTTCATCTTGTATAGGGGTAACTTCTTTTTACCCTTGATTTGCCTTTGTGTGAGAATTACTGCTTTACCTTAACACACACACACACACACACACACACACACACACGCATGCATGCACGCACACACGCACACANGCAACATGTCCACTGTTCTCATGGGGCAGTCCTGGGGGCAGATCTCCTTGGCCAGCTGCCCGTTCTTCTTCAATGCGCAGGCCTCCTGGTAGGGTGGTGAGATGGGGGGCTGCGTGGGTGGAGTGTACTTGTATTCTGAGCCATCCTCTAGGTCCAGTGGGTAACTGCGGTCTGAATCATAGGCGCTCAGGTCCCCACAGATCACAAATGGCACAATGATGCGGGTGGGGCCATCCAACTGGTTGAAATCATAAGAGTGGTCCAGTAGGGGTTTGGTCAGGTCCGGCAGGAAGCCCTCAGGGGGGTCGTAACCCTTACAAACAGCAAAGGCCTCAATGCTGGAGTTCCAGCTGCTTCTGGGCTTGGCACAGAGCACGCTGGAGAAGAAGACACGCAGCTGGCTATAGATCAGCGTCACATCCCGGCCTCGGAAGATCTTAGCCACAAAGCAGCCCCCTGGCTTCAAGACATGTGAAGCAATGTTCAGAGCAGCTAGGAGGAGCTGGGCCTGCATATACTCATCAACATCATGGAGGCCGGTTACATCAGGAGCCCCGTCACACACCACTAGGTCCGCAGGGCAGCCTTCAAAATGCTGGATGATCTCTTTGGCAGTGGACAGCTGGGTGATATCCCCCTGGATCTGTAACACACCTGGTGGTGGAGCCATAGCCTGAAGGTCCACAGCCACCACGTGGCCAGACCCTTGGCCCCCAATCTTCTGACTCAGCACCTGGCTCCAGCTGCCTGGGGCCGCACACAGGTCAACTGCCCGTGTCACACCTTGGAAGAGTTGGAATTCCTCGTCAAGTTGTAGCATCTTGAAGGCACTGCGGGCACGCCAGCCATTCTCCTTAGCTAGTCGGTAGTAGACATCTCGCTTGTCCTTTGACGTCCGTCCCATCTTCCACGCTGTTTGCCCAGGGACCTGCCAACAGTAAGCTCCAACTTTCGGAGTGGGGAGAAAAGGAGCGAAGGAGGCCGGTTCGTGAGCAGCACAAGCCTCGCGAGAGCGCAAACCGGTGAGAAGTCGTAGGTTTTCAGTTTGGGTTCTTAGTTGCTCCGAACGTCTGTCGCGCATGCCTAACGACCACCAGAGTGTGCCACGCCTGTCATCGTGGAATGCGGTGGCTCGCGCGAAGCCAGGACCGGACCTGAACTTACCACCTCCTTAGTCTCTTTTGAATGAAGATGGACACCAGTGTTCTCTTTTTTAGGTATGGCCACTTGAATTCTAATTCTTTATGGTACACAGTGGAAACCTTGTAATGTGCTTGAAGCCACTTTTTCATAGGTAGGGCCTGTCAGGGGATAGGGTACATGGCAAACACATTTTGTTTATATGATCAAATGATTTTTTCAATAATTGTATTCATAGTGAAGAGTTTGCTCTTATTAGTGTCTTGTGAGTTGTTCAGTGGATTCTGACCCTGCTGGATGAAGCACTACACCTGTTGCTGATGATTGGAGGAGAAAACCTTTCTTTACTGGAAGGAGTGGAGAAAGCAAGTGTGCAGAACAGTAGGGTCTGAGTGTCTAAATTCCTCCATGAGAATGAATCCCTCTCTTCAAACATTAAAGTATTTTCTGTCTACTATGGAACCATCTTTTTTGTACTCATTCACAACTTTTGGCACAGCAGGCAGCTTCCATCATCTGAGCTAGTATGTCTCACCCAGTGGACAGCTGTTCTGGCGAAACAATATCTGCCCATGAGCACAGCAGGTGTAGGTGATGCTGGAGGGCATTTGGGTCTGAGCCAGCCTGAAACCGAGGGTTTACAAATACATTCAACAGATGGGGTTTTGTTTGAAAGAATAGAGCACATAATGGAAAAGTTAAGAAAGAAATAAAAGAGAAGGATGTAAACTTCCTTTTTATGTTTAACAGAATAGATGTGCTATTAACAAAGACTGTGAATTTTTTTTTTTTTAGTATAGTGTTAGTGGGGAAAATTGGAGACATTAAATACATTTTATAGTTACAGTGACTCCCCACAATTATATATGAGTGCTCAATGTTTCAGTTGTGTCCGACTCTTTGTGACCCTATGGACTGTAGCCTGCCAGGCTCCTCTGTCCATGAGATTCTCCAGGTAAGAATACTGGAATGGGTTTCCATTTCCTCCTCCAGGGGCTATTCCTGACAGTGGATCTCGCCTGTGTCTCCTGAATTGACAGGCAGATTCTCTACCACTGAGCCATCTGGGAAGCTCTCAGATAGCCAAAATTATCTTGTAAAAGAAGAGGAACTCATTACAATTACAGAGTCCTTTATAATTTTCAAATTAATTTTAACATTAATGAGCACTTACTAAATACCAGGCACAATTATAGATGCTAGAAATAAGGTCATAAATGAAACAGACATTCTTTCATTAAATCCTCTCAACAAACTGTGAATTAGGCACCAGTATTACCTTTACTTCACATGTTAGGAAACTGAGGCACAGAGAGGTGACATAACTTGCCCAAAGTTTCACAGAAGAAGCAGAGGAGACTGTGTTGGCACCCAGACTTTCTTACCCCCAAGTCTGTGCTCCCGTGTGCCGCATACCCAGGTCATGCAGTCAGCTCTGCCACTGTGTGCTGTCTTAGCCATACAATAGCCCATGAGGCAAGCAGGGCAAGTATTTTTCTTCACATTGAAAACATATGAAAAGATAAAAAAAAAAGGAAAGTGCTGTATTTGAATTGCTACATCAAGGAGAAGTTCTGGGGCCTGCTCCTCTACCTCTAGCTTGGTTACTGCTCCAGGCTCCTTGTTGACTCATCAGCCTCCAATCAGCATGTCCTCCTTCCCCATTCTCCCCACTGTGGAAGAGTGTCTTCTGCCAAACATAGATCTCAACAGCTCCTCTCCTCAGAACCCTCCAGTGATCTGCCTATACTCTGGTCAGACTGAAACTTCTCAGCAGGCTCTCTATCTCTTAATCTCTCTCTCCTTTAATTGAAATTTAACTGACATATAACATATAATGAAGAGTCTGAGGGACTTTGTAATCAGATGTCTCTTAACTGAATCCTGGCTTTATCACTTATTACTTTTAAGACTTTAAGCCAGTTATTTAAACTTTCTGAGCTTGTTTTCTCAAATGAAAAAGCAGGGATGACTAAAATAGCTTGGAAACTTTTCTGTGGGAAACTGACTTGTTAATAGATAATTATGGCAAATAATGCATATTATGGGATACTGCCGTGGGAACACAGAGGAGCGGCAACCAGTGCAGCCCAGAGTCCAAGAAGCTGCCACTAAAGTCTTCATCTTCCTTAGAGCATCTGGAACAGACATGCCTAGAGATACTAAACATTTATTTTTCTGAAAAGTGTAGTCCAAGGTCTTTCTGAGCATTGGGATAGGGCAAGTGATCTTCCATTCATGCATATTTATGATTCTAAGTTAAATTATTAATAGCACTTAGAGAATACTGTTTCTAATATGGGTAGGAAGAATGCTCAGTTTGAAACATTTTCTGAACTTACTTATAGCTTACTGTGAAAAAAAAGTCTTAGCTTTATTATTTCTTGAAAGATTTGTTTACTTTTCCTAGAATAGAATAGCAAAATAAAATCAATGAAGGATTTAGAATTTTTAAAAGTATGTAATTTTTATTTTAAGCTTTTATTCTTTCATTGGTCCTCCTAAAATAACCTAAGGAATTATTCCTTGAAGAGGCTTTATGTATCAGATTGGTCAGATGAACATATTTTGAAAATAGTTCTGCCTTTTTGGGTAATATATATTTTATTCCAAAGACAGTTTTTTTTATTATAAATAAAAACAAAGTTATAAATTTTATAGAGTCTTGTAATGAATAGGATGACCTGCCTTAAAGAAGGGTGAACTTAAATAATAAGTGTAGCTGTATACAACCGAAAGCCAGATGTTCTTATTTGAAAAACAAAATTTGTTAGACTTCTAAGAATAACTTTTATGTAAGAAAAATAACAACAGTAATGCAGTCAGGAAGGTAAGAATATTTTTTCTGAATAAATTGTGTGTGTGTTAAAAAGCTGAAAATTGTTCCTTTGAAGGCTGCCTGGCTCCATCATTACAGTAGTTTGATAAAAATCCAAATTGGTTTGTACAGTTTATCCAAAGAAATGTTGACAAAAATAACCTGGGGGGCCATATATACATACCTATGTGTGTGTGTGTGTGTGTATGTGTGTGTGTGTGTATGTATGTGTGTATATATATATGGTAAAGTGAATCAGAAAAATGTACACAGAAATAAAATTGAGCTTAAAAAGTACCATGTCACATGACTACACCAATAGTTGGTCATTTGCTGATGACAATATTTGCATTTTGAAGTGAACCTTAGTGACTTTTGGAGACTCTTTGGACTATAGCCCATCAGGCCTCTTCTGTTTATGGGACTTTTCAGGCAGGAATACTGGAGTAGGTTGCCATTTCCTCTTCTAGGGGATCTTCCTGACCCAGGGATGGAACTCACTTCTCCTGAGTCAGTCAAGTTCAGTTCAGTCACTTAGTCATGTCCAACCCCTTGGAACCCCATGGACTGCAGCATGCCAGGCCTCCCTGTCCATCACCAACTCCCGGAGTTTACTCAAACTCATGTCCATTGAGTTTGTGATGCCATCCAACCATCTCATCCTCTGTTGTCTCCTTCTCCTCCCGCCTTCAATATTTCCCAGCATGAGGGTCTTTTCAAATGAGTCAGTTTTTTAAATCAGGTGGCCAAANGGCAGGAGGAGAAGGGGACGACAGAGGATGAGATGGCTGGATGGCATCATTGACTCTATGGACATGAGTCTGAGTGAAGTCCTGGTGATGGACAGGGAGTCCTGGTGTGCTGCAACTCATGGGCTCTCAAAGAGTTGGACACAACTGAGCGACTGAACTGAACTGAACTGAAAAATAATTAAACATTTAGGAGTTCTAAGGATCTTAGGATGGAGTACAGAATGTAACAAAAGATTTAACTACTACAAATGTATGAAGCACCTCCACTGAAAAAGTCAAAAGGTGCTAATAAGAGTTTGTCAACTTCTGCATCTTCTGTACTCAGAATAATGCTCAACACCCAAGGGACATCATTAGTATGCATTGAATTAATTAATTAAATAATATAAAGATATACTTGGAAGGAAAGGTGTGCTTCAGTCCATATGATTGGTATGTCTAATTCTTAACTCTATCTTAACAAAGACAGCTTAAAACAATAAGTAATATACCAAAAATATGTTTAGAATTATTATAGACCTATGTTTCAACAATTCTTGTAGATGTAGATTGTTTTCATTTAAAAAGCATTCATTTTTAAATACAGTCAAATCTTATTTTTTTATTTTTTTAAATTTTTATTATTTTTTTAACATCAAAAATCATTTATATGGAAATTAGAACTATTTAAAGTGTTTGTACNAAATTATTGTCATAATAATAAAAACATATATTTAATATATTCCATGCCATAGGCATTATTCTAACTCCCTTACTTTTATTTTTCATTCATCTTCACAACACTATTAGTTATGTTATATACTCTTACTATCATCATTTCCAGACATGAAGATACAAATATTGCCAAAACTTATTTTGAAGAATATATTAATTCTTATTTAAAATGTATATAGACTAAAACTATCTACTGTCAGGTGGTAAGCCAACCCAAACTTTGTGGCTTAAATCAACAGCCATTTATTTAGTTCATGATTTTGTTAACATGTTTTCTTCTGATCAGGGCCAAACTCAAATGAGCTTGCCTAATGCAGCTGCTGGCAGATTGGCTGGAGTTGACTGATCCTGGTCAGACTCACTCACATGTTTGGAAGTTGACTTGCTTTCAACTGAAGTGACAGTGTGGCTGGTGTATTAACCATGCCTTTTTATTTTGGAGGGTTTTTGTTTTTGTTTTTGTTTGATGCCTTAACATCTTGGGACCTTGCTGATCCTGGAGGCACTGTTCTTCCCAGAGCTAGGTAATTCTTAAGTTCAGTTCAGTGACTCAGTTGTGTCTGACTCTTTGCAACCCCATGAATTGCACCACACCAGGCATCGCTGTCCATCACCAACTCCCAGAGTTCACTCAGACTCACATCCACTGAGTCGGTGATGTCATCCAGCCATCTCATCCTCTGTTGTCCCCTTCTCCTCATGTCCCCAATCCCTCCCAGCATCAGAGTCTTTTCCAATGAGTCAACTCTTCTCATNTATATACAAAGATGTGTAGCTCATGGAACCTGCTCACACTGATCAGTTAATTCATTCCTTCATTATTTAATCTATTAGTTTATGGTAGCCAATAACTAATAAATTAATTTAAAAAAAAAGAGCTGATCAGGTAAGGTTGCATGTTGTAGGAAGCATCAGTTGGATAAAGTGTTATTGGGCAGATAAGTCTGAATCATTCCAGGTATAGAAAAACAATATATGATACTTTTCCTTCCCAAACATATCCCAGAGATAGAAAAGCATTATTATGTATATATTTAAGTTTATTGAGTAACATATACCCTGATATGCCTGGAGTACTTGGTGACATGGATGCAACTGAAAAATAATATTAATTTAATTTAAATATTGATAAAATACTATAAAAGAGAAGCATCCCTTTTGTTAATTTTTATGCAGATTTATGTTCTTTTGTTTAGTTTTCCTTCAATGGAAGAAAATAGAAAAAATTTTATTACATTTCCATTTCATAACATACTCCTCTGAATAAAATTATGACAAAGAGCAAGCCATTACATATACTTTAAAAAATTTCNTTATGTTCTTTTGTTTAGTTTTCCTTCAATGGAAGAAAATAGAAAAAATTTTATTACATTTCCATTTCATAACATACTCCTCTGAATAAAATTATGACAAAGAGCAAGCCATTACATATACTTTAAAAAATTTCTCTTCCATTTACTGTAGGAAAAAAAGAAACTCTATAGATTAATTGTGAGGGTTTCACCAGAGTATTACTTAATTAAAGATGACCAGAGAAGCTCCAGCCTTGGAGATTCCCTTAATTGGACAGCTTGGATACTTAGCATGTTTGATAAGTAGTTTCACAACCCATTCCATTAGTATCCTCCTCTGGAGCTTAGCTCCCACAGTAGTAGTGCACCAAGGAACAACTTGCTTCTCCAAATAACAAACATTTACTTCATTTGTTTGCCTCATTTTTCACCTTTTTGAGCAGATATTTTATTACTAAAATAAAAGAATTGTTTTATGTGGAAATTGCTCTAAGGTGCAAACTGTGGTGAACTTGAGGATCCAGCCATGGCAGCCTTGAGTATAATTTCCACTTGAAGATTGAAGAGTGTTTTTGAAACGATGTGAGCAGCAGTTACACACCACTTCTGTTATTTGCATCATACAGTGTTTTTNGCCACTGCTGAGTTTTCCAAATTTGCTGACATATTGAGTGTAACACTTTGACAGCATCATCTTTTAGGATTTGAAATAGCTCAACTGGAATTCCATCACCTCCACTAGCTTTGTTTGTAGTGATGCTTCTTAAGGCCCACTTGACTTTTGCATTCCAGGATGTCTGGCTCTAGGTGAGTGATCATATCATAGTGATTATCTGTATCGTGAAGGTCTTTTTTGTACAGTTCTTCTGTGTATTCTATCTGGGACCCTCACATTTAGAGGTCAAGAAAATCAAGAAGATACAATAAAAGAAGTTGTGAAGGAATGGAACATGAATCAGGTAGGAGGAAAACCAAAAGAGCATTTTTCCCCTTCTCCAAGGTTATCACGTAATACCGTGACTTGTCAAAAAGTCAAAGAACTACTATATGGTCTTTTTCTCCTCTCCTTTTACAGAAGTTTTCAGTACTTAGAGTTACTAGAACATATCAATACAAAATACAAATCCTTTTGTTTAACTCTCCAATCTTTAGTCCGTGAGGTTGCAAAGAGTAAGTAGCAGATTGGAAAGACTGGAAGCCAATTTTTGTAGCAATGTTAACACTAAGATGAGTTTTCCAGTTATTATCTCCGTGTTATAAGTTAACTCCAAATTAATATGTTTGAAGGAAACATTGATCTAGAATCTTTGTTACATCCTTACCCCTACTGATCACAAATCTTTAGCAGCTAAAATCAGTGAAAAAGTTAATCGTGCCAAACCTGAAAGTTTTTCTGCATCATTGACTTCCTGACTGGGAAAAACTTCACAGAAAGTTTTTAACAGGTTTCTGTGGTGGTGAGCTAACCTGCTTCTTCTGATGTGGGGGTAACAGATAGGATTGTATAAGCTGTTCTCTGCTGCTGCTGCTGCTAAGTCGCTTCAGTCATGTCTGACTGTGCGACCCCATAGACGGCAGTCCACCAGGCTCCCCCATCCCTGGGATTCTCCAGGCAAGAATACTGGAGTGGGTTGCCATTTCCTTCTCCAATGCATCAAAATGAAAAGTGAAAGTAAAGTTGCTCAGTCGTGTCCAACTCTTAGCGACCTCATGGACTGCAGCCTACCAAGCTCTTCCATCCATGGGATTTTCCAGGCAAGAGTACTGGAGTGGGGTGCCATTGCCTTCTCCAAGTTTTTCTCTAGGGAATGATTATGTAAGAACTGACTTGTTCAGTTCCGTTCAGTCACTTAGCTGTTTCCGACGCTTTGTGACCCCATGAACTGCAGCACGCCAGGCCTCCCTGTCCATCACTGACTTGAGTTGTCTTTTAAAACTACCCTGCTACCTGAAAGGTAATTTTAATAAATTATTTTACCACTTGAATTAAATATAGCAAAACGAAAGCATCATTATTTAGGGTAGCTGTCACCACAGTCTTTAATATTTTCTCAGTGTTATTTTCCCTGAATATAGGCTTTGAGGTAATTAACAATAATAATACTTAAATTTTCAGAAGTACAAATTTTTGAGTGAACATTTATATTCTGTGTCTGTCTCTGGTCCCCTGCCCTGTGCTGTGTTTACTTGCTCAGTCATGTCCAACTCTTTGTGACCCCATGGACTGTAGCCTACCAGGCTCCTTTGTCCATGGGGATTCTCCAGGGAAGAATACTGTAGTGTGTTGCCATGTCTTCCTCCAGGGGATCTTCCCAATCAAGGGATTGAACCCAGGTTTTCTGCATTGCACTGCAGATTTTTTTTACCATCTGAGCCTCCAGGGAAGCCTTTTGGTCCCCTAGCATCACTTAATTATTTCATAACTTGAAAGTGCATAATTTCAATTTTGTAGAAAATAGTGTTGTATAGATCAAAATTGTCATGAATAAGTCCTTTGTCTGGCAAGTAAAATGGGAGAAATGAACTAAATTTCATTAAAAAGTGAAAATGAAAGTGAGAGTTGCTCAGTGGTGTCCAACTCTTTGCGACCCCCATAGACTATATAGTCCCTGAAATTCTCCAGGCCAGAATACTGGAGTAGGTAGCTGTTCCCTTCGCCAGGGGATCTTCCCAACCCGGGGATTGAACCCAGGTCTCCCGCATGGCAGGTGGATTCTTTACCAGCTGAGCTACAAGGGAAGCCCAAGAATACTGGAGTGAATAGGAGTGGGTAGCCTATCCCTTCTCCAGCAGATCTTCCCCACCCAGTAACTGAACTGGGGTCTCCTGCATTGCAGCTGGATTCTTTACCAACTGAGCTATCAGGGAAGACTAGATAAACTTCACCATGTTATTATATATAAGCCCTCAAAGAAGAAAGGCTCTTTGGTTGAGTGTGTAGTTTTTTTTTTTTTTTTTTTTTTTTTAAGATCTAGATCCACTAGATTTAAACAGTATATGTAAAATAGAGAGAATATGAACTTGGCTTGAGTTCTCTAGTTCTATGCATGGCATTCATGCTTTTTTGGAGACCTAAGTGCTGGTCCAGATGAGCACATTCTCATCTGTATTTCCTTCCAGCTTGGCCACCATCCATACTCCTTTGTTAGCTCAGCTATAACTTTAATTGAGACCAAGTCTGTGCCTTCTGGTTCAGTGTGGGGAAACTCTGGCCTTTTTAGTACAACTCAGCCTGATCTTCCATGCTGGGTGATGGAGGGAGAAGTGTATCCACGGAAGGTGTAACCAAGCCTGCTCCTGACTCTGCCTGCCTCCCTCCACTTTCCTCCCCTGGCAGCTGTCTGCAGTCCAGCTGCCATCACAGGCCTGGTTATGGGGGCTTGCTCTCCTCACTCTTGCTTCCACGTGAGGACACAGAATACTTTTTCCAGTTTTCATTAGCACAGCTCATGGCATGGCGAAGCACTCACACATGGGAAGTTAGAGGCTTTGGGGTAACAGATTGGAAACCAGCAAGGGAAGGAAATGCAATAGGCAGTTTAAGCCCTTCCATTTAACTTTATCTGCACAGCCCCCAAACACTCCAGTTCCAGGCTTTGCACATGCTGTTTCCCTCTTCACAGTCTACTCTTCCTATCTTTGTCTGACTAGCTTCTTCTTACTCTTTAGACTTCAGAGTAGGTAAGATTCCCCCGGTTCCCAATGTCTGGCTTAGACTGGCCATATAGACTCTAGTAAACCCACAGCTGCCTGTTCATCACCCTGTTTTGCAGTCACATATCATGTTAGGCCTTCTGCTTGCAGAGGTAGGCATTTTGTCTGTCTTTTCCAGCACTGTATCCTCAGCACCCAGAACCGTGCTTGATGCACAGTGGGCACTTAATAAATAATTTATGGTAGACAAGAAAAGTCAGAACTGTCAATCGTTTTCTGTTAATTATTAACAAAGTCTGATTTTTTAAAAAAGTCTGAGTGAGTCAAAGTGAATGGGAGTTCAGAAAAAAAGAGCTGAAACTCTCCCATCCAGTTTCCTTTGACCTTATTGGATGATGCTTTCTTCATTGTAATGTTTCAGGATAGGGATTGTATTTTATTTGGAAAGCTGGCAGGTTTCTTATAAAAGGTGTAAATTGATCACTGAATTCAAGAGGGAGAGAGATAGGGCATTTTCTCAGACTTGAAGATAATATGGAATGGGATAGCTGGTACAGGCTGAGTGGCAGTTGTGGTATTGATGATTATGGAAATTGGAAAACTGTCCATTCTGTTTAATTTGAACTTTTAAAAAAATGAGTGGATTTCCTAAAAGGCATATGTAGCCATAGGAAAATGTTTGGACTCAGTGAAATATGGTTCTCTTGATATTATTGGATGACATTTAATTTAGAGACGGTTATATTATTTTTTCTTATTTTTAAAATTTATTTTTAATTGGAGGATAATTGCTTTACAATATTGTGTTGGTTTCTGCTATATATCAACATGAATCAGCTATAGGTATATATGAAAGAAAAGAAAGTGAAGTCGCTCAGTTGTGTCCAACTCTTTGTGATCCCATGAACTGTAGCCTACCAGGTTCCTCCATCCATGGGATTTTCCAGGCAAGAATACTGGAGTGGGTTGCATTTCCTTCTCCAGGAGATCTTCCCGACCCAGGAACTGAACCCAGGTTTTTCACCCTATAGGCAGATGCTTTACCATCTGAGTCACCAGGGATAGGTATATATGCTGCTGCTGCTGCTAAGTCACTTCAGTCATGTCCAACTCTGTGTGACCCCATAGACGGCAGCCCACCAGGCTCCCCTGTCCCACTGGAGTGGGTTGCCATTTCCTTCTCCAATGCATGAAACTGAAAAGTGAAAGTGAAGTCGCCCAGTCGAGTCCGACTCTTAGCGACCCCATGGACTACAGCCTACCAGGCTCCTCCGTCTATGGAATTTTCCAGGCAAGTGTACTGGAGTGGGGTGCCATTGCCTTCTCCGAGGTATATATATATATAGAACTATATTGTTGAGCAACATTTATGGGCTGGGACTTGATGTGAATTATTACCTTCTTTAACACAGTAATCTATTGAGGTGCGAATTTTACTTTAGAGGTAAGAAAACAAGCTCAGAGGGACTAATTAGCTTTAGAGTTGCAAAACTATATGAACAATAGAGCTGGGAGCTATTCACTTATTCAGTCATAAAAAGATATTTGTTGGCAATAAGAGTTTTTCATCACTGGCTTTGTGTTTTTCAATGGCAACAAGTACATTAAATTTAGAACCGCCTAGATTTTATTCCAGGAAAAGCTATGTAGAAAAGAGCACTAAAATAAGTAGACAATGTCAGTATAAGGGAGAAATGTCACCATTTAGCTCACCCAAAAGTGTCTAGGGCTGTAAGTTCTGTAACTTCTGATATAACTTTAATGTGTTGTCTCTTTAATAATAACTTTAATATGTTGATTCTTCAGCCCCTGGAATAATGCCTGGAACATGGTGGACACTTAATAAGTAATTTATGGTGGATGAGAAAAGTCAAGTCAGGCCCATAAATTATCTTCTACTCAGTATTAACAAAATGTGATATTCCCCCCATGGTCCTGTGTCAGGTATTTCACTGAATGTAGGTTATGAAGGATTTTAAGGATCAAATTCATGGTACTGTTACACTTGGGCTTCCTAGGTGGTGCTAGTGGTAAAGAACTCACCTATTCTTATGCAGGAGACATAAGACTTGGGTTTGATCCCTGGGTTGGGACGATCCTCCAGAGGAGGGCATGGCAAAACCACTCCATTATTATTGCCAGAAGAATCCCATGGACAGAGGAGCCTGATAGGCTACAGTCCACAGGTTTGCAATGAGTCGGACATGACTGAAGTGACTTAGCATATACACACGTTGTTATACTCACTGTTGAAATAAAATTCTGAGGGGAACTAAGTTTCTTGTTCTCTACACCTTTAAGACAGAAAATACAGATGCAACAGTTGTTTAGAATAATAGATACAGGAAGTAATAACTATGTTGGCTTAAAACACAACTATCATCAGCTGGCAGCAAGGCAAACACATTTTATGTGAATGAGAATTTAGCCCATTGATTGACATTCAAGATCCATTGGAAAAACCAGGAACACATGAGTGGGAAGAGCTGAGACTCGATCAGATTGGAGCAGCTCTCCAAAAATACAGAAGGCCAGGAGGTGGTGAGAAAAATGCCAGACAACAGATTGCAGAAAGGAAGCAAGCCAAGAAATGTTCTATTTGGCTTTAACAGAGGCATATGGTGACAGGAAGTATTCAGTGAGGGATAATTGTGCTAAAAATCAAAGACTATAAAATTATTCATCTATATTTTGAGGTTTGGGGAAAAAAATAAAACTTTGGCTAATGTTTATTAAAAGAAATAGTAATAGTACTAAAACAGAGGATTAAGTGTGTATTTGTGTCAGGATAACAGAAATGTGATATGGGTTATTCCATTAGAGGTTTTGTTTACTTAGAGACTGTGACCAAAATTATTTTAAAAGTTTTGTTTTTCACATTTTTGTTGTAATAAACAATTCCCCTAAGAATGGCAATAGGATGGCAATTTTAATTTTTTAACCAAAAGAAAATACAAAACATTTTTGGATTTTCTTTCTATATCTCATACCAAAGGCCATTAGAAAGACCTTTGGTATGGGATATAGAAAAGGAGAAATAAAAATGTTGAGGCTTAAGGTACAGAATTTTAATTAGAAAGTTGAGGGGAAAATATAGCAGGGAGAATGGATCATTTCGCATGGTATTGGGAGAATTTGAAAAATATTCATTCAATGTTTTAAGATAGACACAGTCAAACACTTAGAATTGGGAATAAGTTTCAAGTAAAGGACTTAATTGTCTATGCTTAATGTAGTTGATGTACAATATTATTTCAGGTATACTACATAATGATTTGACATCTAAGTACATTATGAAATGATCACTATGATAAGTTCATTAACCATCTCTCCTCATACAAATTTATTAAAATTTTATTGACTATATTACTTATGTTCTATATTCCATTTTAGTATTTTATTATGTAACTGGAGGTTTATACTCTTAATCCCCTTTACCAATTTCCTCCACCCCCTCCCACTGCCTTCCCATTTGACAACCACATTTGTTCTCTGGATCTAGGAGTCTGTTTTCATGTTGTTTTGTTTCCTAGATTTCACATATAAGTGTGATCATACAGTATCTGTCTTTCTCTGACTTATTTCACTTAACATAATATTCTCTAAATCCATTCATGTTGTCACAAATGGCAAATTTAATTTTTTATGACTGATTAATATTTAATTGTATATATATATCACATCTCCTTTATCTATTGATGGACAATTAGGTTGCTTCTGTATCTTGGCTAGAGTATTGTAAAGTAAAATAAAGTAAAAAAAAAAAGAGGCAAAAAAAAATAATGCTGCATTCTACATAGGGGTGCATATATCTTTGAATTAATTAATGTTTTTGCTTTCTTCAGAAAAAGGGCAATTACTAAATTGTGTCATAGTTCTTAATTTTAAAATAAAATTTTAATTAAAATATTTTTTAAGTTTTTGAGGAAACTCCATGTTATTTTCCATAGTAAACTACTGTACCAGTTTACATTCCCACCAGGAGTTATTAGGGTCCCCCCCTTTTTTTTAAATTCTCACCAGCACTTGTTATTTGTTGTCCTTGAAGATAGATATCAGGTGACATTCTGACGAGTGTATTTTGTGGTTTTGATTTGTATTTCCTTGTTGGTTAGTGATGTTGAGCTTTTTTTAAAAATGTGCCAGTTGATGATCTGTATGTCTTCTTTGAAAAGTGTCTATTTGGATCCTCTGCCCATATAAAAATCAGACTGGTTCTTTTTTGACATTGAGTTGTAAGTTCTTTGTATGTTTTGGATATAAGTCCTTTATCAGGCATAGTAGTAGTAGTTTGTCGCTCAGTCGTGTCCGACTCTTTGAGACCCCATGGACTGTAGCCTACAAGGCTCCTCCCTCCATGGGATTCTCCAGGCAAGAGTACTGGAGTAGGTTGCCATTTCCTTCTCCAGGGGATCTTCCCGACCCAGGGATCGAACCTGGGTCTCCGGCATTGAAGGCAGACACTTTAACCTCTGAGCCNTGAAACTGTTAGTTTTCCCTTTCTGTGATCCCTTTGCTTATCCATCATGGTAAACTACTTAGGTAACTTGATCAAAGATGTCTAGGAAGGTGGAAAAATATTGTCAACTGAAAGTAAATGGGAAAATACTTAAAGACTTAGTAGTAAAGGGAAAATACTTATAGACTTACTAGATGATTAACTGGTTTGATAAAGATTTCATAGGCTCCACCAGGGCAAATGATGAGAAAATTAATAAAATGTTATCTTATCAGCAGTAGCAGCTAAGAGCAATTTAGCCCCATGAATATCGTATTCCTTCTATCCTTACCTTCTGTGTTAGTTAAAATATCAATGCCTCCTATGTAGTGCTAAACAGTTTCTGATTCTGTCAGGTAAACAAACATGTTTTTTCACTCCTCCTTATAGTTCAGAAAACTGATATGCAATGAGATTGACTTGTCCAAGGTTATTTGGCTGGTGCATTAATGAACATTCTTGGTTTCAAGTGATAGAAACAACTCAAGTTGCTGAAGCGGAAAAAAAAAAAAAGAGAGAGAGAGAGAATGTATTGGCTTAAAGGACTAGTAAGTTGAAAGAAGTGGCTGGTTTCAGACATGGCTGTGTTTCGGGGCTTCAGCTGTGTTATCGGGTGCTGTCTCCTTTTCTGTGTTATTTGCACAGAGGCTGTCCTGTACTCAACAGTTGTTCTGGGAGCTCTTAGTTTACCTGCCATTTTATCAACCCCAGTGAAAAGAGAAATTTTTTTTTTTCTTCTGGAAATATCAGCACAAAACATGGACTTGATTTTCAGGTCCATTCTTAAAGCAGTCATCCTTCACCATGGCCAAGGAACTGGAGCCTTCCCACTGACCAGCCCTGGGTCACATGCCACCCTAGAAACAAGATTGACATCATCTTGGGAAGAACTGCATATACTGAGAATAGGGGAAGAGTAGTTCTCCAAAACAATACTGAGAAGGCACAAAAAGAAGGTCCCCCAAAAGTTACTGAGTTCTGGAGTTCTGATTCTAAAACTGACGTTATTTTCAGTTTTCTGCTGCTAAAAATAGCAAAAAAAAGTACAATCACAAAATAAATAAAATTGTCTATAAAGGACATAAAAATCTTGATATCTGAGATTTGTAGATGGCTTAATATCAAAACATTTTCCCCCTTCCTTGCAAGTTGAATATTGTCATCTCATAACGTATAGTAACTAAACACTACTAAATAAACTGATCTCATTTTGACTTATCAGAGGGACAAGCTTTGAAGGCTACTAGTTTTGGAATTTTACTAATAGTTTGAAATACATATGGAGGAAAGGAGGCTTAACATAAAAGCTGTTGTTGGATTATTTAAATTTTTCAACATTGCAAGATGCTTCTTACTTCTGGACAGAAGAACTTTCTTCCCAGTTCACCCTGTCTTTTCCTGCCCGTCTTCCCACCCCCATCACCCTTCTTTTTGTTGGCTTAAGTTGACTCCTTTCTCTAGTCATTCCTGCCATGGGAGCGGAAGCTGGACAATTTCCTTTCCCCCCACCCCCCAGTAGAGGCATACTAACTAGTCTCCTCCTCTAAGTAAAGTACCACAGAACAAGAGTATATGCTGATACGATTAAGACCTGTGAAGGAGAACTCATTTTCCTTGTGTGGACAAGAAGCTTTGTGACTCTGAGGACCACAATCAGAGGATCTTGTCCCAGGCTTCTCGGGGAATCTTCAGCTCAGGTAGCTCGGAGGCCTTAGAAGCAGCTAAGTACTGGAGATGCAGGGGCTTCTGTAAACTCTTTCTGTCCGAGATGTCTATGAGAATGGAGGCAGGAGGTGCTGTTAAATGCTCTGGTTTCCATTCCTGCTTGTCACTAGAATAAAAATGACCTAACTGTATTTTGGGCCCCCAGGCAGCACTGAAATGACATGCCACCTGCTGACCTAATCCATTTCGTTTCTGGTACTAGGATAGCCAAAGCAATTTGTTCAATTTGCAATTGACTATTTACTCTTTAAAGCAGCAATGATTAGATCTAGTTTAAGAAATCACATACTTTATCAAGAATTAAAACTTTAAAGGTGGGAAGTTACCCTTTTTGGAAGAAGTCATTTAAAAATGGTGTATTTTACCTCAGAGACTGACTATGCTTTTAGAAAGCTACTTTCTGCTGCTGTTCCCCAGGAAGGAGTACAATCTGCTGATGAAACTTGAGATCACAGAAGTGTTTCTCAGCAGCAGCTGAATGGAGGAGAGAACTAGAAGATGCTATATTTATCTTTAGGTAAAATTTGCAGTTTACGAGGGAAAATTCTGTATAGCATGCAAGCAGATTAACTCATGTTAATCCAGCAGCTGCTTCTCTGGCAAATAGAAGAGTGGGTATACAGCTGTAGTCCTGCACACACGCTCAGGTGCTGGATGTACTTCCTTTGTCTCAAAAACTGTGCCAAGAGTCACATATGCTGATGAGTTCCTGTTTTTTTTTTAATCCATTTTAATTAAAAAAAAATTGTAATTCCCAATTTTTCCCTCATCTATCAAAATGAACGGATTAAAACTTCTGTTAAATTATAGTCTCAGGAGCTTAGACTCTGATCTTGAACCTTGTGTTTAATAGTTACATGTAGTACTGCCATTGATGAATTAGAGTTAAGAGGCACCTACTTCATTCCCTTCCCAGAGATCCTTATATCAGTAAGGAACATGCTGGCAGAATTAAGGTGTCTGCTTCCAGCTCTGCCCTCTTTTATTTCTTGTTGCTTTCTGTGATTCGGCAGCTATGGAATTTGCTTCCCTGCATGGGCCTCTCAGAAGCCAGCTCTCCTGCTCTCCCCAACATGCTCACAGTCAGCAGAACAGGGAAATCACACTGATCAGCACACCACTCAGTTGATCAAAGGAAGCCAGCCACTTTCTTCAACAAGACCCAGCGGTATTAGTCGCTGCGCCCTCTCCTGCCGTGAGCAGGGCCACT
The DNA here is from genome assembly GCA_006410875.1 of Neotragus pygmaeus. Lineage (NCBI taxonomy): Eukaryota > Metazoa > Chordata > Mammalia > Artiodactyla > Bovidae > Neotragus > Neotragus pygmaeus. The sequence goes on from SJYV01015141.1 coordinate 1,753,027, forward strand.
GGAACACTGCTGGCAGCATTAGTCTGTGTGTAAAAAGCTGCTTATATTCCCTGTGCCTTGGTTTGGTTTTGGCTTAGGCCTCGGCAAGGGGGGAGGAAAAAGGAAAGTGCCCAGCCAGCCAGCATCTCTCCATTGTAAAACTTGGTGTGGAGCATTTCCCTCTGTCGGCAGTCCCTAGTGGCAACCCCGACTCTGCTGGGGGAAGACTTGGTAATTTTCTTTTAATTGTGAAAGAGCAGAGCCCCACAGCAAACTGAACATGTGGTGACTACAGGAAATATATGACAGTATGATCTTACATTGATTGCATAACAGGTCTGACAAATCTACAAAATTTAAAAAAGCCACATTTAAAAAAAGTATTTTATCTCTTGATTCTGTTGCTTTTTACTCTTTTCCACATAGTCTTAAACGTTACTTTGTAGGGAACCTACCGGTCTCAATGCTAATTAGTTGGATATGGTTGGCAGTTTGCTACTCGTGGCTCTAATGGGTGTATAATTCCCTTTCTTGTAAGCAGCTGGCATTTCAGTACAGTTTACAACATGGAACATGGAAGGGGCCCCCTGAGTAGGACAGTGGCTGCTCTTTGTCACTTGCAGCTGTGTTTGCAAGGGAGCATGCTGGCAACCAGCAAGGGGAGTGCTGTGACAGGTGGGAAGAGCAAAACCAGAAAATATGCTTCTCCTTTCCCTTATCCTCTTTCTGTTCCCTTCTTTCCCCACCCTCTTTTACCTGACCTTCTGTTTCTCTTCTCTTCCCCTTTTAGAAGCCATCTGTTTCCCTCTACCAGTTCTGTTTGGCTTGCAGATGCCACTATACAGAAATACACTGTGTTGGAGCTAGCGTATGCTTGACCTGTACTAAACGTATGTATTTGGGCTGGGCTCGGCCCGACGAACTGAAGGGAATGGTGAGGGCCCGGTATATAAAATTTCATAGATTTTACGCACCAGTTCTACTTGCTGAACAATAAAAAAGACGACACACCTTACTACCTGAATCCGAGAAATGGTAGAACACCGTTCAAAGCCGGACTCTGCAAGTTCTGCATCTCTTTCTGTTCGAGATGGGAGCACCACATGTCTGTGTATGAAAAGCTGCTTATGTTCCTTGGTCTTAACCTGGGCCTAGGCAAGAGCGGAGGAAAGGAGGAAGATACACCACCAGCCAGTATCCCTTTTTTCTAAAACTTGATGCGAAGCATTTTCATCCTTGTTGTCAGCAACACAAATTATCATTTTAGTGAATAGTTTAGCTATTCCCTGAACAGGCACCCAGTTAATGGTCTCCCTTTAATTACCTTCTCCTTAAGCATTGCTAGTGGGAATGTAAAATGGTGCAGCTACTTTAGAAAACAATCTGGCAGTTCCTCAAAGTGTTAAACATAGAACTACCATGTGACTCAGTAATTTTACTCCAGGTATATACTGAAGAGAAATGAAAACATATGTCCAAACAAAACTTACACACAAAATGTTCATGGCAGCATTATTCATGATAGCCAAAAAGTGGAAACAACCCATCAATTGACAGATGGTTAAATAAAATGTGGTGTACCCATACAATAGACTGTTATTTGGCAATAAAAGGAACGAAGAACTGATGCATGCTTCCACATGAATGAATCCTGAAAACATGCTAAGTGGAAGAATCGAATCACAAGAGGCCACATATTATATGATTCCACTTATATTAAATGTCTAGAACATGCAAATTTATATAGACAGAAAATAGATTAATGACTGCCCAAGGCAGTGGGGGTGGCGTGTGTGTGTGTGTGTGTGTGTGTGGTGGGGAAATGGGGAATGACTGCTAATGTGTTTAGAATTTTCTTTTGGGGTTGATGAAATGTTCTAAAATCGATTTTGATGGTGGTTGTGTAACACTGTGAATATACTTAAAGCCATTGATGTGTATACTTTAAATTGGTAAATTGTATGGTATGTGAATTGTGTCTCAATAAATCTATTTTAAAATTTATTACTATATATTTCATTTGGTGTGAGGGCAGTGGTTTGTCTTCCCTAAAGTTGGAGAGGCTAGAAATACCCATATTCCCAATAAGAACACCAGTCTAATAAAAGTAATAACTTGTTTGCCCTTAGTTTTCACATACTTCATCTAATTTGATCTCCACTGAACTCTAGCGTGCAGATGAAAGTGACACACACAAAGAAAAGCTGACTTATCTAAGATTATAGCACCAGTAAGTGGTAGAATGAGTGTTTCATCTCAGGCGTTCTTGTCCTAGTCAGGGCACTCCGGACAGAACAGAGTCAGAAGTGTAAAGAAGGTAATGGCGTGAGCCTTGATGGTTTCCAGTTTCTTAATTATGCTTAACCTTTCACCTCTTGAATATGACTAGAAAAGTCACTCCATTTCTCTGTCTTGCTTTTCTTATCTGGAAGATAAAGATAAGAATGTCTCCCATCTCCAAAGTCACTTAACTTCCTTTATCTAGAGGAGGGAGCTGGGAATGTTTCCTGTCTCATGGGCATATAATAAAAACTAACAAAAAACCAATTATGAAATATCTTGCCAAGCTATAAAAAATTCTTCATAATAAACCATCAAAGAGTCTTGTTTTTTCCTTTCCTTTATATTGTACAACCTGACAGCCTCAGTGAGATGTTATAATAACCACTTATATCACTTTTCTCTAAGGAGCTGAAAGCATTTTACAGACATCATCAAATTAATCCTTCCTATTTCTCCGTGCGTTACACAGAGGGCTGGTGTCAGCAGAGCCTAGAGTACAGAGAGGTGAAGTAACTTGCGTGAAGCCTTTATTTCAGTCTGGGTCTACACTATACCAATTGCTCATTTATTCGCCCCCTAGTGATATTTATCTGGTTGATTACATATGTTCTCTGTGAGCTTGTCACTTGTTAAACATGAAAACAATGCTTGAATATCCCTCTGGAATCATTTTAGATCAGCTTTAACTTTTTTGAGGGTATAAAACTGTTTACTTTGACCTGACTGTGTCATTTTTCATTTAGACTAGAAACCTGTGCAAGACTCCTGAATGTCTACTTTTTATTCACTGTGGGGTGTGGTACCAACTGTGTGTGTGTCTTGCCGTGTAGACAGGAGAAGGCCTGATGAGTCTTTGGAAACTACTCTCATTTGTCCAGACACGCTTAACAGAGTGAAGACAGACAAACTTCCAAGTCATTGAGGTCTACGGTCTCTTTACATGTAGCAAGCCCATTTACCCTCTGGATTACAACCGAGACCTTCACCATTGCCATCATCATTTAATAGTATTTTGGTTTTACAGCTTAGTCCCATTACCAACCCTTTGGCAGAGAATATATATAGGAGGAATGTGTAAGATGATTGGAAAGACCTGCAAGAGATTGACTTAGGGTTGCTACTAATAACCCACCAGAGAGCAGAGTGAAGCGTGACCCATCTATTGGCAAATACTGAATTCTGGCTTTTTTTTCTTTCCTTGAGTTAAGAGAAAAGCTCTAGTTTCTCACTGAGATTGTTCTGGCAAGGTATTGTTTGTTTTTTTGTTTTTGGTTGGTTGGTGTGTTTTTTTTTGGAGGAGTTTCTTTTTTGTCATATTGATCTTTCATCTTACTTGATGGGGGTGCACCTTTTCCCCTCAGAAGCAGATTTCCCTTCATATTAGCCTTTGTTGGCGTGCTGCCCCAGGGGAGATGGCCCCAGTGCTGTGGGCACTGTCCTCTGTACAGTTAATTAAACCTCCTGCTGTGGGCTGGGTTTCTGCTGCCGCTGTTCACTGATGTGTGTGAATTGAGTGAAGCACATGTACACAAGCTCAGGCGTACTTGTGGAAACAAACCCTGGAAATAGCAAAATAGGAAGTTGGGGGAAAGCCTTCAGCTATTAAAAAAGCTTGGTAATCTGGCTAGCTGAATGCCAGAGCTCACAAAGCTGAGAATTGCATTTCTGAAGATAAGACAAGCCCTTTTTGTGTTTTTATCTTTTTTTTCCCCCAAAATGTATTGAGTTTTAATATGGTACTTTCTCTCTCTGAGCAAGAAAGCAAAGCCAGTGGTGCACTTACGGGCCACTGGGTCTAACCCAAAGTGGAGTTTCTCTGCCTCTCTCTGGTGACCACTTCCCAAGAAAGTAAACCTTGTCCAGAGTCTTCTCCCTAAGATATATGGGTGCTATATGCTCATTGCAGCATAAAGAGAATTCACAGAATGTAAGAGTAGGACTTTGGAAAAGTCTAGTAACCGACGCATTTTGAACAGATAGTGATTTCCTTTGGAGCTAGGCCCCTACTCTTTTTCATTAACTAAATGTACAGAGAGAGAATCTTGATTTCCAACTATTCTTCTTTAAAATACTTTGTCGTGCTTTGAATCCTTCTTGTGACTCTATTAGCACCTAAAAAGGTTATATAAGAAAAAAACAAATCTTTTCTAATCCTCTGACTTGGGTAAAATATAGGCAAGTTAATCAGGTTGGGGTAGCAGTGGAGTCTTAGAAACATAGTAGTTGCTGAATCAGGCAGCCTCTCTGTTCTTTCCCACCCATCCCAGCTCCACTCAGTACATTTTAACTGTATTTCTGTATGAAATCCATCAACCAGGAAGTGTTTTTTTTAGCCCTCCTCTGTTCACTTCTAGTATGTATGCTAATGCTTATGATCTTTAGCAGGGAGATGGGAGTAAACCTATACCTATTAATAGCAGAACAGGATACTGCATAAAAAGAGTATGTGCCGGGAGACGTGGGTTCCATCCCGGGGTCAGGAAGGTCTCTTGGAAAAAGAAATGGCAGCCCACTCCAGTATTCTTGCCTGGAGAATCCCACGGACCGAGGGGCCTGACGGACTGCAGTCCACTGGGGCGCGAAAGAGTCGGACACGACTGACTGATTGAAACAACAGTGTGTTATAGGTAACGCGTAGTGAGAGGGCAGGGAACCCAGATGGGACCTGGGTCCAGAAAGGCAGGAAGAGTGGAGGCATATATTCTCAGAGGAGGCGCGCGAGCAGATGCAGGGACGTAGCAAGGAATGTGATGCCCAAGAACAAACGAGACCTTTACTGTTTGCTGAGAGTTTTTTCCATGAAATATGTTGGGAAACAATGAAAATGAAGGCTGAGTGGCTGTGATAGGGCCTGGTATCTGAAGGCTTTAATTGACTATCCTGTCCCCAGGCTAGGACTAGACTTGCACAGAGAACTTTGGTCAGTATCTATCTTTTGAATGGAATGCTTTAGCATTTGAAGGGTGGCATGAGTTTGGAGGAAGTTAAGGTTTCATGAACAGAGGAGCCTGGCAGGCTAGAGATCATAGGGTCGCACAGAGTCGGATACGACTGAGCAGCTAAGTACACACACAAGATTTCATTCACTTGTTTTCTTTGTTTGTTTTGCCAAAACAACATAGTCACAGAACTAAATCAGTTCCCTGTCTTGTAGAAGAAAGTTAAGAGAGCAGGGTTTTTCCCCTTGAAAGGAATTTTGTTTCCTAGTTGTGAAATCTTAGCCTGTTTGCTTATAAATGAGATTGTGAGTGAAAGAATAGGTTTAAAAGAGTTTGGATAGCTGTTGCAGAAGCAAATTGACTTATACCATTGCTTCCTGATCTGGGATTGCCTGAAGGAATAAGAGGTATCTTTCTTACGATAAATTGCACAAGTTACATAGAAATCTGATTTGTTTGAAAGATAAAATACAAGATCCAAGTGGGGGGTCATAAGGGGAGAGGGGAATGTGGTTCAGGGGGCCCTGGCAGTGTCAAGGTTGGGAATATCTGTTGTAAATTGTATTTTAGATTTGAATAGGAACAGATGNTATAAAATAATGTAAACAGACAGTGTTCACTCTGTCTCTTATACACATCTAGATGTGTATAAGAGACAGATGTGGTTCAGGGGGCCCTGGCAGTGTCAAGGTTGGGAATATCTGTTGTAAATTGTATTTTAGATTTGAATAGGAACAGATGACCCTAAAATTTCCAGTAGTATCTTTTATCTTAATGCAAATTTTCAGCATTTATTTTTCCACTTGTTTAAAGTCCATTTTCATGTAATATTATATTCTCGGTAAAGCCAAAAGGAGCCTGTACCTGTAAATGTACGTAGGTTTTTGAATAGAAGTGTATTTTGCAGTTTATTTTCCTGTATCTTGTGTTGATACGCTATTATTTATCTCATTTAAACAGTAGTGCTTAGATTGAAACTTGATTCTAATCAATTTTATTATGACAAGTTTACCACCTTCTCAAATCAAGTACTCCTCTAATGCATTGTTACTATATCATGAAGGTAAAAATAAATTTACAGTTGTTAACCACAAACCTAACCTTTTCTCAGTTTGCTTGATGTATTACAAATTAAATTATAATTATGCCTGATCTAAATCATTAAGTATATAATTTAAAGCAGTTGCTGTGATCCATCTTTCACTGTTTTCTGCCTTCACATCCAAATATGGAACCTTGAATCTGAAAGGCAGCAGAGTGATTAGAAAACTGCCCTTCTGGAGTCCTAAGCGAGCATTCATCTCCATGTTGGTGTCTGACGGGGATCCTTTCGGCTCTGAGCCGGGGAGGCACATGTTGCATTCAGGATGGAACGTTTGCTCCTTGACTTGTCTGCCTGATTTAAATATTCATACTTCACCAGAAGGGAAAAGCTGCTGACTTCTAAAAGTGGGTCAGTTTTTTTTTTTTTAATGGCCCTTTTGGCACTTTGCAATGTGTTAATACTGCCTTAGAGCTGAGGAATAGTTTGGCAGAGCTCATCTTTATCACTTCGGGGGCCAAGACTTGACTAGGCCAGTGTAAAGAGAGCATTGCAGATATTAATAGCCAGCAGACTATAATATGGGTTTATTTGCCTTTGTATATGTTTTTCTAGATGTAGCATGTTAGCCAGAGGGGATTAATTTGAGAAAAAAACTTTTAGATGTAGATGAGTGTTAAAGGTGTCAATGTAAATAAACAGCAGTAGCCTGTATCTTCAGATGCATGGTATTTTGGAATAAATTCCATAAATTTGTTTTATTTCTCTATTCGAATATGATAACTTTTAAAAGAAAGTTGTTGGAGAGAATGGAATCGTTGTTAGGTTGTGAATCCTATTCCTACATCATTTATTTAAGCTTANGGCAAATCACAAAAGAAGTAAACATGTTAGTAAATGTACAGAGAAGGAAGTATCATTGGTCAAATGTACTTACTAGTAGTTAGGGAATGAAATTTAAAATCACAGTGAGATACCATTTTGCTTCTGCCAGATTGGCACAAATTAACATATATCTAACAGCCACAACTGTTGCCAAAGATGAGTAGCAGGAAGCCATGTACATTGCTGGATGAAAAGTAAGATGGTTCAGCCACTTTGGAAAAGAATTTTGTGTTTCTACCGACTTTGAAGATATGTTGATGTTGTGACCCACCAGTTGTACTCCTAGATAAATCTAGAGCAGCACTGTCTATTAGAACAGAAGCCACATATATAATTTAAAATTTTCTAGTAGCCACATTGCAAAAAAATAAACATGATTAATTGTGATTATATATAATGATTAATTAAATGTCTGTTTTATTTAATTAGATTTTAACAATTCATTTTATTAAATTTTATTTAGATACAAATATACTTAAAATATTTTCATTTCAACATATAATCAATATTAAGAATTGGCAGTGAGATGTTTCCTTTGAAATCTGGTGGTTTATATTTTGCTATTTACAACACACATTTCAAGTGCTCAGGAACCCTATGTGGCTAGTGGATGTTGTGTTGGACAGTGCAGCTCTAGAGACACTCTTAAGCTAGAATAGTCATAGAAACTTTTACAATAATAGCAGAAAATTGAACCAGTCTAGATGTCCTTTGACAGGATAGGTCAGTCAGTCAGGTCAGTCGCTCAGTCGTGTCCAACTCTTCGCGACCCTATGGACTGCAGCACGCCAGGTCTCCTTGTCCATCACCAACTCCCGGAGTTTACTCAAACTCATGTCCATTGAGCCGGTGATGCCATCCAGCCATCTTGTCCTCTGTCGTTCCCTTCTCCACTCACCTGCAGTCTTTCCCAGCATCAGGATCTTTTCAAATTAGGTGGTCAAAGTATTGGAGCTTCAGCTTCAACACAGTTTCCACAATGGGATATGTTTTAAAAAAAAATGAATGAAATGCATATATATCAACCTGGAGAATTTCACAGTATTGGGCAAAAAAAGAAATAACGAGTTGCAGAAAAATATATTAAAACTGGTAAAAGATTGTTGGTGGATAGTTACATAAGTGGTAAAGTTATAAAGGAAAAAGATATTTAAAAACATAATAACTAAGTCTTCGGCAGAAGGAGAGGGATGCAGTTGGAGAGGGGCTCAGGGATGCAAAGATATTGATAATGACCTGTTTATTAGAGAATATACACATACATTCAAACATACATGTGCACACACACATGTATAAATCATTCTTGTATAAATCATTTACTTTATTAAAATCATTAATGGCCAGTAAATATGAAGCGATACTCATTTTCACTAATCAATTATAAGTTAGAACAATAATGAAAATTTTTGTGTATCAAACTGGTAAAAGTATTTTGAAGATGTCACATCCATGTATTTGTAAGGAATAGACAACAGTCAGTTTACATACTACTGATGAGAATATTCAGCCTCTAGGGAGAGCAGTTTTGGAATATGAATCCAAGTTTTAAATTGGCTTACCCTTTAACCTAGCAACCTAACTTCTAAGAATTTATTCTCAGGAAAGACTCAGGTAAATGAAAAAAAGAGGTTCATTTTTTATAACACTGGGGAATTGAAAACAACCTTCATTGTAGCAGATTGGTTAAATGAAATATGGTGTATTCGTTAAGTACAGCTGTTAAAAAGAAGTAGGTAATATATGTATTGATGTGGAACATGTCCATGACATGTTAAATAAAGTAAGGGCAGAACAATGTGAGGAAAAGGCAATGGCAGCCCACTCCAGTACTCTTGCCTGGCAAATCCCATGGACAGGGGAGCCTGGTAGGCTGCAGTGCATGGGGTCGCTAGGAGTCGGACATGACTGAGCAACCTCACTTTCATTTTTCATTTCCATGCATTGGAGAAGGAAATGGCAACCCACTCCAGTGTTCCTGCCTGGAGAATCCCGGGGACGGGGGAGCCTGGTGGGCTGCCGTCTATGGTGTTGCACAGAGTCGGACATGACTGAAGCGATTTAGCAGCAGCAGAACAGTGTGATATACGGTTCCATTACTGTTATGTAAAATTAGGAAAACATCAGAAAGGATAAATCAAGTAACAGTGCTTATCTCTGAGGCAGACAGGCGATTATTTGATATTTTATTATTTTGAAAAATTTAAAATGAAATTGTATTATGTTTTTAAACAGGAAAGTATGAGGGTATTTCCACCCCGCCTCCCCTTTTCTGTTCTTGTGAGATTGATGTTATTTTGTCTAGCAGGATCCTTGGGACACTGGATGTTGCAATGGAGTTAACCTAAGTAAAACTCTAGTAATCTTTCCTTGGAGAAATTTATAGATTAGGACAATTTTCTTTTTAAAGCAGCACTTCACGTTTTGGCTTTGACTGTGATTTAAGCAATCAGCTTATAGAGCTATGGTTTTCATTTTGGTTTGGGAAAAGGAAGGAAAAAGACATGCATTGGGGGAAGTTGGGTAATTGTGTGACACAGTCCAGTTCAGAACCTTGGACTCACAATGGTGCTGACTTCAGTCAAGCATTTATATCTCACCTCATTTTCACAGTCTGTGGGTAAGTGTCAGTCCTGAAAACTGCAGATAATTCCAGCTTTTAAGTATTGTGTTAATAAAGTATCAGAAAGAAACAAGATTGTTTCATCCTTTGCCAGGCACTGTTGGGCATTACAGACAAAACCAGAGGAAGAGTCCCAGCCAAACCCCTTTGATTTGACCTGCCTCAGAGTGCGTATTAATCTAAAAAGAAAAGAATCACCTAACTAAACACTTTAAAAGTATATACTGCCTTGTTACGCATGTTTCTTACAAACTTTCTAGAAAAATAACGAATTTGTGTAATCTGCATGAACAATTAGGTTGTAACCTGCCAGGCCTCCACCTCCTTGTGTCCTGTGGACTGTTTGTCTTTGAGTTCCTGTTTCCAGGCTTCAATTCTGCATCTTCCCTTCCCCCACTCTCTCAGCAGATGGTTTCAGGGACCACCAGGGCCCCTTCCAACTGTAATAGTCTGTGATTTTTTTGCTGTTGGATTTTTTTTTAGCCAAGGAAGTGGCATAATCAATCTGAGTTATGCTTTCTTGAAATTAATCTAGCAGCACTGTACAGAAAGGGAGAAATGGGGGTACAGACACACAGTTAGATTCATATTATTGCTGTTTAGGGATAAGGAAATTATTTCTGACACAGGTAAGGGGCAAGAAGTATGAGGAAGAGAGGTTTGGAATGAATAGGACTGCAGATGCAGAACAAGAATGAACAGGATTAGGAACTGGTTGAAACTGGGCCACAAGGCAGAGAAAGAAAGAATGAGAGATGATTCTGAGACTTTGAGCTAAGGAGGCTAAAAATGTATAGCACAGGGGCCCTTCTTTACTAAGTGTGCCCTTAGAAAAATTTCTTGTAGGACTCCACTTACTAATACAGTGTCTAGCTCCCTATGGTTCTGCTTTACTTGCTATTTAAAACATTTATTTACTTGTGAGCAAATACAGATGGATAACACTGTTTTGAAATCAGCACTTTTTCTAGTCAGTCCCAGCCCACCCCAAAATAGGAAAAAATTGGTTGCATAAACACAAACACACTCACTCACAAAATGTGGTTTCGAAGAAATGATGTTCAAATTCTATAAATTGTACATTTAAAAATGGAAGCAAAAATCGTTGAATGAAAACAAAATATTATTTGAATAAAATTTTATATTTATGATGCAGGTTGTTTCTCTGAATCTAAGAATTTGTATTTCAGCATTAAAAGATTTTTTAAAATTAATTTTTATATTGTTGATTTACAGTGTTGTGGGGTTTAAAGATCTTTTTGAGTTTTGTGTTCAAGGTTGTTACAAAGTTAAATTTTAGTAACATTCAGAGAGTAGTAGACTAATGTAAAGTAACTTATTTATAATTTGCAGTAACTTATTTATAATTTGCTATCGTCTGTTTTCAGATTACATTTCAAGGCTCTTCTTGAAATCAGATTTTAATCCCCCACTGGTTCAAAGAAGAATCTCATGAACATGATGTTAGACAAATGTTAAAAATCTAGGCAAATAATGTGATTAGAGTAAAAAACTGTTCAATGTCTTCTTCTAGTAAAAGAAGCTTTCTTGATTGGAGTAGGAGAGCTTCTGGAAAGAATAAATAATTTTTGGTTGTTTGACACTCATTTAAGGAAATCAGAGAATAGAAATCAAAAATGGTGTTTGGCCATATTCTCTGGGTAGTTCTTTACAGAGGCTGGGATTCTAAACCTGGTAGAACCAGCTGTTTGCTCTATTGTTTCTTGTTGATTCTATGTCCAAAGGCTGTTATTAATATGAATAACAACTCACTGTATCAGTTGTGTATGTCAGGGCTTTCTTGTAGTAGGTAGTATCACATTCCAGTTACAAGAATAAATTTCAGTGAAAAGGATAATTATCAAATCAAGTTATAAAACACCATTCAAAGGATAAGTCTTTTAAAGCATTTTCATAAATAGATTATTTTACCCATCTCCTCTTACAATTTACAAGTTCACATTTTTTTTTCCTTCTATTCTTGTGTTATTTTTGCTGTGTAACTGCGGCATAGGTAAGGTTGAGTCAAGTTGAAATGCTTTTTAACAAAAAGAACTCCAGTGATGATTTATTGTTTTTATTTCAAGTGTACTATTAGAAATGACACAGAATTTATTGCTGGGTTTTTAAGTTATATTTAAGGAAATGTAGCTTAACAATGAAGACAGTGAAGAATTTTTTGAACTTTAAAAAGAGAACCTTAAGTGGGAAGAAAAAGTTGGTTTTCAAAACAGATACTTTGTTGGGCAATACTAAACAATAGAGAACATACTGTTTTGGGAATCTCTTACATGAGGAAAAATTCAACCTAGGTCATTGTTAGACTTTGAGAAACTCAGTATCAAGTAGAATTACCTGGTAAAAAGCATCTCAGAACATTAAGTGCAAAAAATTTGCAAATGATCATGGGACAAGACGTTATCATTGACTTCCTGAAATAATTCTTTGATATCCCCAAAAGTTTAGTCGTCATGGTAGATACCACTCTTTTAGGAGCTTTGTTTTATTTTGGAAAGGTGAAGTTCAGATTAATAAACCATGATTGGATCAACATTGGACTTCTACTTAATTTGAGGATCCAATAGGATTCATCCTGTGTTCACATGTCCTTCAGGGATGTATTAAAACACACTTTAAAACAAGTGAAAAAAACACTTTTAAAAGGCAAGCTTTTAAAGTGTAAGGAAGTATTTTTTAACATATAGACTTTAAGGTGAGCCTTACAACTGAATTAGGAAGCCTTAAAGTGCGAGGAGGGGAAAACATTTCTTTCCCACAACATAGTAGATAGTATAATTATTCTAATTATGAAAATAATATATTCAATTAATTAATACATTAATTCAGTTAGTTAGCAGAGCAATTAATTTAGCAAAGCAAATATTGCTTGTAAGGTTTGCACTCAACTGCCAATATTTTGATATACTCTTTAAAAAAAATTTTTTTTTTTTCATTTTTTTGTCACATGGCACACGTTCCCCAACCGGAGATCAAACCCATGCCCTGTGCAATGGAAGCACAGATTCTTAACCCCACTAGACTGTTAGGGAAATCCTAGTATTTTCACTTTTTAAAAACTGAATGTGAGATTGTTCTGAAGAAATCAAGATTTTCGAATTAAAATTTCAGAAATGACAGCTGTATGTTCCTGTCCTTGAAAACTGAAATGATTTTGTTTTCTGACATCGAATGCTGAAAAGTTGAAGTTTTCAGGATAATAAACAATAAAAGTGTTTTTGGATAAGACAACCTTTTCAAATCATTTTTTGTTATATTCCTCCAAAGCCTACCCTTCAAAAAACATTGTCCTCAGAGATTCCCAATTCAAGCATTTAGAGAATTAACTACCAGCCTGTTAATTCCAGCCATAGTGAAATGTTACCCTGTTTGTGTTATTAGGCTGAAGTGAATTCCTTGTTGACAAAGAAAATGATACTTCTGGCTACTTTCCCTCCGTGTAATGTAGGATCCCTCATGGGTGGGGAGTGACATTTCTGTGACAGCCAAGTAGAAGTTCTTAATGTACTGACCATAAACAAGAAAGTGAAATAATGGCCATTTTGCCTATTAAGTATCTTCCCAAAGTGAATTGTATGGTGAAAACTGTATAAGGAGAAGATAGCAGTCATTCCTCTGAATACTGATTCCTGAGAAGGTAGCTTTTCCCTTTGGGAACAAAAGGCCTCTCTCAGTAGCTTTGGCTGTTAGTGCTTTGGTGAAAGGTGAACTGGAAATGGCTTCAGCAGTTGGGTATAAAGATCTTAAGCAGTACGTTTAGTTGATTGGTTTGGTTCGTTCTTGAAAGAGTTGTATGCGTTAAAGACTTCATCAGATTGCATTGTATTTTGTGTGTTTTCTGTGCAGGCGTCTGCATTCAGGTGTAGGTAGTACTGTTTTCGAAGTCCAGAAAGGGCAGGGTGCTCAGTTGCCTTTATAAAGGCAATTTCTTGGTTGAATGCGATTGAGTGCAGAATTATAATACTCAGGGCCTAATTTATAACAGAAAATGCAGGAGTGCAAACCCGTTAAACCCCTTCTACATGTATAAATAAGGTAAACAATGGCAGATTAGCATGGAATATTGTTTGACGTGAATAATTTAAAAAACAAATTTCCTTGGCCTGTGCATGTTGTACCTGTTAACACAGAGAATACTTGTAGAAATCTGTGCTTCATCTTTGACATATAATAAAATAGGGGAGAAAAAGCAGAGCGATGTGAGACAGCTGCTGCTTGGATTGGCAGCCTGTTTATAATCCAGGAGGCTCGTAGCTAGATTGCTGTGCTGTGAGCTGTGCTCTCACACATCAGAAAGGAATGATGATTTGCGTGCGTATGCACGTGTGTTCCTACTCTCAGACTTTCAATTTTTGGGGAAAGGGTTCCTTTTCCTGCATAGAAATGGAACATACTAGCAGAAGCAGATTTTCTGAGTTCTAAACACTCAGCAGTCTTCTCCCTAGGAGCTCTGGGCATTTTTCAGCGCTGGGGGAAAGACCTTTGGTGGGCCAGGCATTTAAAGATGTAAGGCCTTCGCCTCGGCATTCTCCATGAGGCTGCCTCTGCTGAGTGAGTGAGTCATGTGGGACAGAATGTCGCATTTCAGTACCTTTCGGCTATCTGTGCACGTTAGACAATAACGATTGCCAAGCCAACGTGTCTCAGGTTTTTTAATTACGGATTTAAATGCCCACAGGAGCTCTGCTCATATGTTAATTCCACTGTTTGACTTTAAAGGATTTTTTTTTTTCTTTGCATTTTTAAATTCAGATTATAAAAAGCAGTCAGCCATTCAGAATGGAGACAGTTTACCACATAAACTTGTTTGAGCGGCACACAGGGTATAGACGAGGTAGCTAAAGCTTTCCCACATTATTATTCTGAGAAGGGGGAAAAATCCTCTTCTGTACCCTTCCTTATGTTTATTTTAAAGATTCAAAAAAGAGGTATATTAATAAAAATAGCATCGACACCTGTTCTTGCAAAGGATTGTAAAGCATTGGAATGGCATCTTTGAGTCCGAGTCTTGTCAGCTTTCACACACCTTGGTTGTGCTGTCTACGTCATAGGCTGTCTGCAACTACATTTTCCACCAAAGGCAGTTTTCCTCGAGGCATACTTTACTACAAAAACATTTCCTGTGCCACTGAGCTTGGGTGTTTTAGAACATTCTAATGGAATTTTAATTTTAAAGCTCAAAACCTAATTATATAGATTTATCTAAAGACCATTTAAAAGCCTGACAATTTAAGAACCAAATGTAACAGAGTTTTGGATATTCTAGCATTTTGGTTTATCTTTAGCCCAGGTCTCTCACATAATTAGGAATAATTAGAAAGCCGACTTCCTCTGTTGCCCATCAGAGAAACAGAGAAATAGGAGACATTTAAATAACTTACATGGCATGATCTTATTTTGCTTAAAACATTAAGCAAACATTAAATAAAATTAAGATTTTATTTTGCTTAAAACATTAAGGGACATTCGCAAAATTTATTTGAATAAGATCTGAAGAAAATAGTATTCTATTTTCTGATTTTTTTCCCCCATAACATTTTATTACGAAAAAATACAAGCATACAGTAAAAATTGAAGGATTTTATAGTGAATGTCTAACTATGCCCGTTACCTATACATAGCTGCTTCATCACCTTTGCTCATATATCCATCTTATTTACCTGTCTTTTCTATTGTGTTTATTTATTTGCAAAATAGGAAAGGCACATAATGCCTGCAGCTTACTCTCAGGTGGTTCAGGGGGAAAGCATATATGTGTGTGTGTGTGAGGGAGAAAAGAAAAAAGATTAAAATGTGTCAGAGTTAACATTTGGGGAATCCGAGCGAAAGTTATATGAGAACTCTCTGCCATCTTAAAACTTATTTGTAAGTCAGAAATTATGTCAGAATGAAAAGTTTAAAAGAAAAAATAAATTGAGATGGAAAGAAAAATGTAATGCATCAAATCAGAATGTTCTCAGGGTATCAGGACTCCTTAAATAAAATGATTTTCTGTAGCCGAGAACTACAAGTGATTGGGGTTTTATTATTGTCTTACCAGGAGAATGGCATCTCTACTAACTTAATCTATTATCACGGAAGGTCTAATTTTAAAGCTAAAATAGGAAGGAGGGGGAAAATCTACTTTATCAGTAAGAATTTGACCTTTATCTAAAAAAATGGTTGAAATGTTTGCCTGCGGATCGGTCATGTCCAGGTGAAAGGGACACAAATTTGGGTGAAGAAGAAACCTGGTGATGTTGAGACATAAGGAAACGCCTTCCTTTTTAAAATCTATGGTGTAATAAATCTATGGCATAATTGGGAGATGGAGAAAAGATTTTAAAAATAAAACTTTATACATGTGTCTGAGAGAAAATCCACCTCAGTGCTATCTCTTTCAGAGAAGACTCCTTGTGCGTAAGCAGTGTGTACTTATTTTCATAAAGTATCTAGAACACCACTGTATTACTGATGAATAGTATCTAATGATGGGACAGCATAGCATAATGCTCATCTTAGACAGCTTCCTATGAGGAAATGATGTTTAGTAATAAGGGATGATGGCTTCATAGACCAGTCTGGAGATAGGGAGTCATGGTAGAGACAATGGAGATTAGAGAATCATCAGAACAGCAGGTTAAATCTTAGAGAAATCCTTAACTTTTATATAAGTAAATCATAGACAAAAAATAGATGAGTAGCAGAACTAGATGGTTAACATCAAAGTGAAACTTAGTATTAAGCGACAAACAGTGACTTGCATTTTTTTTTTTTTAATGAAAGAAAAATGATACTGCTTATTACCAGTGGAAAGCAAAGGAAGGCACTTTTTTGGAAGAAAGAGGACTGCTAACAAGAAAAGGAAGTTAGAAGAAAGTGAAGATAAAAAAGGGAGGGAAGAAAGGAAAGTTTTGATAGCCTAGACAAGTCAGTGGGAGAATTGGGAAGATCAGAGAAAATAATAATTTGATGGGAGGTAGATTTATGCTTGGGTCCAGTCTATCGTTGGACCATTGGTAATCTAACTATTACCAATCTAATGGTCCCTTTCATGTATGCTTAGATTTGGGGTAATCTTTTCCAGTTATAACTGTCATGCACTTATCAGCATATCAACATTCAAAACAAGACACTTTTGAATGTGGAAGCAGTTTCAGTTGGTGCAGTTGCCTGGAGATAAGATAAAGACGTAGGGAGCTAGGAGTCATGTTCATATTTGAGAAATTTCATAACTTCTGGAGGTAAATAGGACCAAAGAGGATAATGGTTTTTTGCTGTTTGTTTTTGTTTTTAGATATTTATTTATTTATTTGTCAGCACCGGGGCTTAGTTGTGACACTTGGGGTCTGGTTCCCTGACTAGGGATTGAACCCAGGTCCCCTTCATTGGGAGCCGCTGGACCACTAGGGAAGTCCTGAGGATAGTGTTTTATATTCTAGATGATCAGATGGTCTGAGACACAAGAAGAGCAGGAAAAAAGGGAAAGTGGGAGCCAGCTCTGCCAAGGGCTTGCTTTTAAAGGCACAGCTACAGCACCCGCGCCTAGAAAGGACTCAACCTCCTGCGCAGAGATGGGTGCTCCCCACTGCCGCTGTGTGCAGACCAGTCAAGCAGTGTCCGAGCCAGCTCTCTTGCTCCTTGTGGCAGTTCTGATAAAAAATTGGTTTGCTGCAGGATAGCAGCAGGCACTTCAGGGAATTCTAGTGTCGTCCCCAAACACGTCACAGGATCTTACTCTACAGATGCAATATGTGTGAATGAAATGCCATGTCTGAGAATGTCGACAGGCAACACAAGAGGACATTGGGAAATGACACCACTGATGCCACAAAATAGAGACCAGACCCCAGAAAAGGCAGTCATATTTCCAGTCAGAGTATTTATGAATGGCAAAATTGCCTGTTTGCTAGTAGTAGTGACTAACCAGAATGAATAAAATGGAGTTGGAGAAGACTTGCTCGCACTGGAGTAGCTTTGCTTATAAGAGTTTGCTTGAGTTCCCCTCATTCAGGTTAAGCAGTCTCTTCCAAAATGATAGCCCCCAAAATGGAGTTAAAATGTAGGGATTAATGATATGTCCTTAAAGGAAAAAGATTTGAAATGCTGTGACATGATGGTTAAGTTTATTAGGAATCTTGAAAGTCAAGCACACTGGTTTTCCTGCTTTTTCTCTGTTATTTGATCCTTTGCTACCTAGAAATGTAGCCCATATTTCAGTGTCATGCTAGCATTTATAGAGCAGAGTGCTATTTAAGTCTCAAGCTGAAATACAAAAAATAAAAACAAAGGAACCAGTCAAATCCAAATAGACGATGAGACTCAATTTCATTACCAAGATTGGAATGTAGTCTGACTGCCTAAGTTAATACAAAAGTAAAATGTTTAGGTCTTGAAAAAGTTAGTTTCAGTGGATAAAGTGCAATTTATAGCATCAATAAGAGCATGATACTCTGTAGTACCAACTCAAGAACTTGGGAGTACAGCAGAATGTCTTTTAAACTCTGGTACCTACTTTCAGCAGAAGTTGTCTAGAATCGGTCATATCCAAGTACTTTGTGGGCCTAGTTCATTCCTACTTAGTTTTTAAAGGCTGTATACATGCACGTATATTTATCAATAAAAGTTAGCTTCTAGGTTAGTCTAAATCTCAAATGAAAACAGTTAAGATTGATTTGATGTTATGCTTAATTTTGATATGACTTTGTTTGAAACTTAGATCCTACAGTCATCAAAAAGTACCTTTCCTGCCAAGTTTAAAAGCTGACAGTCTTTTCTCCCATCTCCTGGAACACATTAAAAAGCAGTTCTTTCTTTGCCTCTTCAGAGAAAATAAAGCAGAAACCAATAACTGAGAAATTAGCATCCACGAAAGTTTGAAAATGGGAGTATGTGAGTTTCAAAGGCTCCAAATTTTTTTTTTTTTTAAGCAAAAAACCCAAAGTAGACTAAGCTTCCAGAACGGGAAAGTCTTATTTTATTCTCCCTTTCTTTTTCTTGCCTTATTTTTGACCAAATGATTTTGTCTTTAAACACAATTTTAGCTTCTTACATGATTTGTGTGTTCGGCTGCTTACAGTGATGATACATTGATTTTGTCATAAAAAGTCTTGCACTGGATTGCATTGCTCTGAGATGTTATTTTAGAGATTGGTGATGTGCATCTGTGAGAGTGTGTCATGGTATGCAGTAAGCAGTGCCATTAAGCCAGTTATTGCCATCTGCTCTTACCTGCAGTCATTCTCAGTACAGCATCATCATTTTTTCTACAAGCATCAATTGCTGTCTCAGTTTCTGTTGTTGTTTTTTTCTTTTTTTTGGTTTGGTGTCTGTTTCAGGATTTTGTTCATATTTGTCAAATTGTCTTTTTCGGAGTCATGTGATATATACTTGTAATTCTGTGAAATCTCTTCCATGAGAAATTGAGTCAAATATGTTAGTGAGATTTTTTAAGGCACATAAATTAAATTATACACTGATGGCCATTTCAGCATAGCTGTTTTTTCTCTGAAGTGACAAGAGATGAAGTCTTCTGACAATTTTCTTTCAATTTTAGGAAGATGCATTTATTTTTCCCCTATAGATTGCCCAATTAGAAAAAGTTAAATGGTAATAGTGTATGAGAAGGCAATGGCACCCCACTCCAGTACTCTTGCCTGGAAAATCCCATGGATAGAGGAGCCTGGTAGGCTGCAGTCCACGGGGTTGCTAGGAGTCGGACACGACTGAGTGATTTTACGTTTACTTTTCACTTTCATGCATTGGAGAAGGAAATGGCAACCCACACCAGTGTTCTTGCCTGGAGAATCCCAGGGACGGGGGAGCCTGGTGGGCTGCCGTCTAAGGGGTCGCACAGAGTCGGACACGACTGAAGCGACTTAGCAGCAGCAGCAGTGTGCATTCTTCTGAAGATAACAATGAGCTTGAGTCCAGACTTTCAGGATACCCAACTAACAGGTCTTGAGGGCATTCTTAGGCGTTATATTTTGATGTCTTTGTAAGGAAGGTTTAACCATAGGACACAGGTTCGATCCCTGGGTCCAGAAGATCCTCTGGAATAGGAAATGGCAGCTCACTTCAGTATTCTTGCCTGAAAAAAAGCATTTCATGGACAGAGGAGCCTGGTGGGCTACAGTCCATGGAGTGGCAAAGAGTTGGATATCACAGGACAGCACAGAATAAGCATAGGACATATTTCTAAAACCCCTACAGCTCGCTAGAGTAATTAATTAGCCAAAATAGCAAAAAGAATTTTTTTACACTAATTGAGATTAGAAAGTTATAGAGAAAAAGTACAGCAACACACGATTCAGGCAGCTGATAGCCTTATACTTCTTTATTTGATAGTCTTTTCTGTTGAACCCTGGTTACTTTTAAGGAGAAGATTAGTTTTTCCTAACCAGTACACGTTTATAATTAACAGTTTTCAGGGACAAACCCACTTGCATTTTGATCTGTATAATCTTTGTTAATCTCATAGAAATTAGAAATAAAATAGTATAGTAAGGATAATGATTTCTTTCCCAGTTTAGTTTTGGGGTTTTTTCAATAGACCAAATCTTGACATGTTACTTAAAAACCTGAAGCTTTTCATTGTCAAGAATTTCATCTTGCGAAACAGCTTCACAGAACACCACCACTGCAGACAGAGTAGAGAGTCTGCAGTCCACACCCACAGGGCAAGAAGGGAATAAATCCAAGGACTCTGTGCAAGCAGTGGGGTGTGGTCTTGATAGCTTTCAGTATACTCTGACATCTTCATTCTTCGAGCTAATAAAAATCTCATTTGTCACTGTACTAGAGCTATAGGATAGCAAATGTATCATTTAAAGATTAACAGATGTACATGTTTTGGATGTAAAAGTCTAGTTAACTTTTTTCTATATAGCTGTATACTTTCTTTGTATACATGTTTATTAAATTGATTTTTGCTGCTTTTTATAAACATTTATCTCCAAGATAGCCATAAGGATCACACTCAGGGAATTTAAGATTGATGATTTTCTCTAATAGCATACTTCTCAGACTATCTGTGGAAAAGCATCTGTTTTTAAACTTCCAATTCATCAATAAAGTTTTTATGATATATGACAAAATGGATTACTAGAAAAAATGAAATTTCAAAAAACATCATATGGACAAAGCACAGGCCCAATTGCTTTATTATTAAACAGACATAAAATTACTGTCCCATTTCTTTAAACATTTTTAAGTGTACATTCTCAAGTTTTATACTTATCTCACTACTTATCATTAATAGTTTACAGATCAGCATGGGCCCATGGACTATATTTTTGGGTAGCACTAATCTCTAAATCACATTTCCCTGGTAGGTGACCACTGTATTCTTTAGAAGGCTTTGTATTTTTAATCTAAGATCCAGTCAAGAATCACACATTGCTTTTGGTTGCCATTTTTCTTTGATCTTTAATCTACAACAGTTTCATGGCCTTTTGTGGAGGGGTGGGGCGTGCATGGAGGGGAAAGGGGAGAGATACATTTTTGAAATTTTTGAAGAAAAATCAGCTTTGGGCAAAATGATAGGTGATCACTAAGGGTGACCAGAAGGTGAGGGTAAAGATAGAATGATCTTCAGGCAGAGCCTGTGGCCTGGTTGCAGCGCTGAATGTCCTGTGATTTTGATTTATCTGATTTAGCTCCTCATGATTAAATCCACATTAAACATTCTTGGTTTAAGAATACTTCTTACACTACTTTGTGCCTTCATCACAGGACGGCATAGCATGACCATTTGCCCCTTTATCAGTGATGCTGAGTTCGATGATCGGTTGAGGTAGTTTCTGTTTTGTTTTGTTTTTTTCAGTGCTACGGTTCTGCATTCTAGATGATAGAATCATACAATTATTCTATTCAGTTTAACAAACATCTGTGAGGACTACCAGCTTCCAGGCAATGGACTCCTGAATGCTTAGGACCTGGTTTCCTTGTTCTCAGGTCACTGGTAGCATAGAAGAAGAGAGAGATGTATAACATACAAATTGAAATAAAAGTAAATTATGGTACATGCCTTTATAGAGAGATGTATAACATATAAATTGAAATATAAAGTAAATTATGGTACATGCCTTTATAAACAGGGTGTTCTGCAAACATAGAGAAGGAGATATTAATCCCGAGTAGGGAATTAGGAAAAGATTTGTGTAAAAAGCAGTGTTTGTTTTAGGTCTTCAGGAATGAGAGGTGTATAGACAGGAGAGATGTTTGAGGGAAAGGAAGAACTGATTTAAGCAAAGGTACAGAGGCAGGAAGAAGCATTTCAAGCATTTCATTTATCAAGCAGATAATTCAGAGTGGCTGAAGGAATGAATGAAGTACAATTGTTAACAGCCTTTAATGCCTCATCTAGGAGTCTAGGCTTTATTCCATAGTTACTAGGTAGAAGACACGGGAAATTTTAAGCAGAGAAATGCCATGGTGAGATCCCTTTTTGAGAAAGTATTCTATCAGCAAAGGGACCTATGTGCTCTAGATGGGAGAGGTACCAGTTAGGAAAATGTTATAAATTGTCCTAGTAAGTGGCCTGACTCACGGCAGTGGCATAGAAGTGCAAGACAGTGCAAGGACTAATTAGGCATGAGAGTGAAGGAGTGGTTAGGGTTCCCAGCTTGAGCTGTTAGGGTGTTGTTAAATTAGGAAACTGCAAGGCAGGAAGACAGGGATGCATTTGGTCTTGAGCTAGCCAACTCTTGAGTGTTGGTGAAGCGGTAAGGTAGATATGTCTATCATATAAATTAGATATGTGGGTGTGGAGATTTAGGAGAGGCCAGGACTATTAGATAGGTACCTTATACTGTTACCTCACTTAGTATTCACAGTAGCCTTGTAAGGTGTAGTAGATACTGCTATCCCCGTGTAAGAGGTGAGTAAACATATTGAAGTTAATTAACTTGCCTGAGACCATACAGTATGCTAGTCGTAAGGACCAAAATTCTATCTATGGTCTTCCATTGTCTGACAAAGGAGATTTTGAATGAAGATAACGAAGGAAATGAGTGTAGAGAGGGGGATAAAGAGGGTCTAGGATAGGAACTTTAAAAAGTATATGACTGTAAAAGGATCTAAGTCTAAAGGAACTTTCAGGGCTGTGGGAAAGAGAAATAACTAAATAATGACAAGTAATAGAGACAGGTAAGCAGAGGATCCCAGGAAGAGCATGGTCAGCAGTGCACTTGGGCAAAGAAGTCAAGGAAGACAAAGATTTGAATAGCTTTTGAGGGAAATTGATAGATGATCACTAAGGGTGACCAGAAGGTGAGGGTAAAGATGGCATGAACTTCAGGCAGAGCCTGTGGCCTGGTTTAAGGATTCTTTCCAGTGGTAATAAGCAGGTCAGGTAAAAGGATTGTCAAGTTAAAAAAAAAAAATAGTGCAAGGGAGAGTGTAGTGGAAGCAGTTTAGTGTGGATCCCAGGATGTAGGGGAACTACTGACGCCATGACTGATTGATTGTCTGCAAGTGTAGACATAGTGAAGGACGACCTACAGTGTTTAGCTTGCTTCTAATTTTTATGTACAAAGTTTTAAAATTAACTTTATACTAAAGAAGCTTTAATCTTTCTTTTTTGTTTTGGTATGCTGCATATATAATTTTTAAATTAAAAGAAGTAAAAAATTCATAGTAATTCCTTTATTTTGAAAGTCAATCAGTGAATAAAAACTGCTCTAAGCCTCTGCTATGCCAGACTCACGGGCATCCACATTTTTTGCTTTGGGAAAACTTTGTTAGCTGAAGACATTGCCTGAAATAACATCTCTATTCTATAGAAGTCAGAAAAGAGAAAGGATCTCAGCCAAAACTTTTATGACTTTAGAAATGAAAAGCAATGCTTAGTACCAAGTGGGAGATGTCTTGAAATCCTAGTCTTCGAGAGCCAGGAAGTGTCTTAAGAATTGCAGTTTTATTTCAGTAGGTGATTCATTGATTTAAACACCCTACTCCTGGTCAGCTAAGAAGTAAAGTTACCAGTTGAAACAGTTTATTCTTGCCTTCAAAGAGTTTACAGTCTAGTGGGAAGGTCAAAGACCCCCAGTAACTCCATGAAGAAATTTAGTAAAAATGCTCAAATATTTGTTGAATGAATGAAAAAACCCATATTTTAATAGATATCCTCAGGCCACATAGTTTTAAAACTAAGTGACTGATTGTATCAGTATAATCCAATGCAGCTATCAAATGCTTTTCTAATATAATCAGTATTTCAAAATAAAAGGGGAATGAGAAATATGCTTTAGTGGATGCCCATTTTCTTTTGGGCCCTCTACTTGTCACACATTTCATTGTCACCTCTCAGGAAAGGAGGAGAGAACAGCAGCTTGGGGAGAGAGAATGTGTTTGTTTTCTTATAGATGAGACCAGAGCGTGCTTGTTGATAGTTGGAGGGAAAGAAGCCCGTGAAGAGGGAGATACTGTTCACTGTCTGGTTATGTCTATTGCTCCAGTGCACCTAGCAACTCAGTCTTAAGAATCAACCGGTCAACTGTATCACCCTCACCGGGGTTGTTAGGGGAGGGGAACCATAAATTTCCAAAATAAAGGTGAAACAGAGATCAGTTCAGTTCAGGCACTCATTCGTGTCCAACTCTTTGCGACCCCATGGACTGCAGCATGCCAGGCTTCCCTGTCCATCACCAGCTCCCAGAGCTTACTCAAACTCATATCCATCGAGTTGCTGATGCCATTCAACCGTCTCATCCTCTGTCATCCCCTTCTCCTCCTCCTCAGTCTTTCCCAGCACCACGGTATTTTGCAATGAGTCTGTTCCTCGCATCAGGTGACCAAAATATTGGAGTTTCAGCTTCAGCACCAGTCCTTCCAATGAATATTCAGGACTGATTTCCTTTAGGATGGACTGATGTGATCTCCTTGCTGTCCAAGGGACTCTCAAGAGTCTTTTCCAATACCACAGTTCAAAAGCATTAATTCTTCGGTGCTCAGCTTTCTTTATAGTACAACTCTCACATCCATACATGACTACTGGAAAATCCATAGCTTTGACTAGATGGGTATATTTGTTGGCAAAGGAATGTCTCTGTTTGTTAATGTGCTGTCTATGTTGGTCATAGCTTTCCTTCCAAGGAGTAAGCGTCTTTGAATTTAATGGCTGCAGTCACCATCTGCAGTTTTTTTGGAGCACAAAAAAATAAAGCCTGTCACTGTTTCCATTGTTTCCCCATCATTTGCCATGAAATGATGGGGCTGGGTGCCATGATCTTAGTTTTCTGAATGTTGAGTTTTAAGCCAACTTTTTCACTCTCCTCTTTCACTTTCATCAAGAGGCTCTTTAGTTCTTTTTCACTTTCTGCCATGGGTGGTGTTATCTGCATATCTCAGGTTATTGATATTTCTCCCGGCAATCTTGATTCCAGCTTGTGCTTCATCCAGCCCAGCATTACTCATGATGTACTCTGCATATAAGTTAAATAAGCAGGGTGACAATATACAGCCTTGATGTACTCCTTTTCCTATTTGGAACCAATCTGTTGTTCCATGTCCAGTTCTAACTGTTGCTTCCTGACCTGCATACAGATTTCTCAAGAGGCAGGTCAAGTAGTCGGATATTCCCATCTCTTTAAGAATTTTCCAGTTTGTTGTGATCCACACAGTCAAAGGTTTTGGCATAGTCAATAAAGCAGAAGTAGATGTTCGTCTGGAACTCTCCTGCTTTTTCTATGATCCAGCAGATGTTGGCAATTTGATCGTTGGTTCCCCTGCCTTTTCTAAATCCAGCTTGAACGTCTAGAAGTTCACGGTTCATGTACTGTTGAAGCCTGGCTTGGAGAATTTTGAGCATTACTTTGCTAGCCTATGAGATGAATGCAATTGTGCAGTAGTGTGAGCATTCTTTGACATTGCCTTTCTTTGGGATTAGAATGAAGACTGACCTTTTCCAGTCCTGTGGCCACTGCTAAGTTTTCCAAATTTGCTGGCATATTGAGTGCAGCACTTTCACAGCATCATCTTTTAGGATTTGAAATAGCTCAACTGGAATTCCATCACCTCCAACTAGCTTTGTAGTGATGCTTCCCAAGGCCCACTTGACCTTGCATTCCAGGATGTCTGGCCCTAGGTGAGTGATCACACCATCATGGTTATCTGGGTGATGAAGATCTTTTTTGTATAGTTCTTCTGTATATTCTTGCCACCTCTTCTTAATATCTTCTGCTTCTGTTAGGTCCATACCATTTCTGTCCTTTATTGTGCCCATCTTTGCAGGGAATGTTCCCTTGGTATCTCTAATTTTCCAGAAGAGATCACTAGTCTTTTCCATTCTATTGCTTTTCTCACCATTTTTTTTTTTTGCATTGATCACTGAGGAAGGCTTTCTTATCTCTTCTTGCTGTTCTTTGGAACTCTGCATTCACATGGGTATATCTTATTTTTCTCCTTTGCATTTAGCTTCTCTTCTTTTCTCAGCTATTTGTAAGCCTTCCTCAGACAGCCATTTTGGCCTTTTTGCATTTCTTTTCCTTGGGGATGGCTTTGATCACTGCCTCCTGTACAGTGTCACAAACCTCTGTCCAGTTTTCTTCAGGCACTCTTATCAGATTGAATCCCTTGAATCTGTTTTTCACTTCTACTGTATAATCATAAGGATTTGGGTCATACCTGAATGGTCTAGTGATTTTCTCTAACTTTTCAATTTAAGTCTGAATTTTGCAATAAGGAGTTCATGATCTGAGCCACAGTCACTTCTGGTTTTGTTTTTGCTGACTGTATAGAGCTTCTTCATCTTTGACTGCAGAGAATATAATCAATCTGATTTTGGTATTGACCATTTGGTGATGTCCATGTCTAAAGTCTTCTCTTGTGTTGTTGGAAGAGGGTGTTTGCTATGACCGGCACGTTCTCTTGGCAAAACTCTTTAGTCTTTGCCCTGGTTCATTTTGTACTCCAAAGCCAAATTTGCCTGTTAGTCTAGGTGATTCTTGACTTCGTACTTGTTGCATTCTAGTCCCTTATGATGGAAAGGACATCTTTTTTGGGTGTTAGTTCTAAAAGATCTTGTAGGTCTTCATGGAACCGTTCAACTTCAGCTTCTTCAGCATTACTACTTGGGGCATAGACTTGCATTTTGTGATATTGAATGGTTTGCCTTGGAAATGAACAGAGATCATTCTGTCATTTTTGAGATTGCATCCAAGTACTACATTTCGGACTCTTGTTGACTGTGATGGCTACTCCATTTCTTCTAAGGGATTCTTGCCCACAGTAGTAGATAAAAATGGTCATCTGAGTTAAATTCACCCATTCCAGTCTATTTTAGTTCACTGATTCCTAAAATGTCAATGTTTTTGCTTGCCATCTCCTGTTTGACTACTTGCAGTTTACCGTGATTCATGAATCTAACATTTCAGGTTCCTATGCAGTATTGTTTACAGCATTGGACTATACTTCCATCACTAGTCTCATCCACAACTGGGTGTTGTTTTTTCCTTGGCTCTGTCTCTTCATTCTTTCAGGAGCTATTTCTCCACTCTTCTCCAGTAGTGTGTTGGGCACCTACTGACCTGAGGAGTTCATCTTTCAGGATCATATCTTTTTGCCTTTTGATACTGTTCATGGGGTTCTAAAGGCAAGAATACGGAAGTGGTTTGCTGTTTCCTTCTCCAGTGGACCACATTTTGTCAGAACTCTCCACCATGACCCGTCTGTCTTTGGTGGCCCCACGTGGCATGGCTCATAGTTTTGTTGAGTTAGACAAGGCTGTGTTCCATGTGGTCAGTTTGATTAGTTTTCTGTGATTGTGGTTTTCATTCTGTCTGTTCTCTGAGACACATGTATATTTTGACCTCTTGTTCTCTAACTTCTCTGGGCCAGGGCTTTGCACAGTGGCTTAGGAAACCTGCTGTTTCTTCCAGAGTCAAGACTGTTTTTGTTTTTGCGTTACGATTGTTGTTGATGTGCAGCATTATGAATTACCCAAAGATGAGACCCAAAAAATACTCCAGATTTAATTTTAAGTTAATCCACACCGCTTTCCTCAACAACTTTGTAAAGCAGAAAGGAATTTAGGCATTAGAATAAGAAAGCAAAGGTTTGGATCCTGGCTTCCCTGGTGGCTCAGAGGTTAAAGTGTCTGCCTCCAATGCAGGATACCTGGGTTTGATCCCCAGGTCAGGAAGATCCCCTGGAGAAGGAAATGGTAACCCACCCCCAGTATTCTTCCCTGGAGAATCCCATGGACGGCGAAGCCTGGTAGGCTACAGTCCATGGGGTTGCAAAGAGTCGGACACGACTGAGCGACTTCACCCTTCACCCTTCTGTCATGTGATTGTGTAATTTTATAGATGGATCACTAAATCTCCTTGAGCTTTGCTTTACTCTTCTTTAAAATAAGTATCTTCACAGGATTGTTGTGAGGTATAAAGAACAATATATTTAAAAGAAAAGCCTTTTTTAAACCATAATATCAGTTATAGAATGCTGACATTTTAAAAATAGTTGTGTATCTTTTACTTGTACTATACCTGGTCTCAGGTGACTTAATCATTGAATTATTAAATCTCCATTATTAATTTTCCTTACAAATGCTCAAGAGACTGCTTTGTGAGTATAAATCAGGAGAGAGCTTTAGTTTTTATCTTTAGAAGGTTATCCTTATTCCTGACTCTCACACTAGGCATGTTTTTCACCATTTTAAAGTCATTTATTGTTAAGTGACTAAATTAATTTTCCTTAGACATCCCTAAATTTTTTGGTTCTGGGCTAGCAGCAGGAATAATCTTTTATCAAAAACCTAACAAATTAGTATATTTATTAAGTGAAAACACTGAAGTTTGGAATGATTCGTTGTAAGGCTGAACTCCCTTCCCCAGAATGTGAAGTGACTGATAGTCCATCTCGACTTTCAAGGTAACACTGAGCATGTAATTGTACAGCCCAGAAAAATACAAGGTAATGGAAAGGTGACACTAAATGAAATGCCCTCATCCTTAGGAATCATATATTCTGAGTCAAAAGACAAAATCATGTAAACCATTGAGCAAGCTGAGCCCATACTGTATGATGGAGAGCAGCGTGGGCTCTGGAACCAGACTTCCTGAGTTAGAATCTCTCTGGCTTTGCCACTTACTACTTTTGGAAACATGTTTTCCCCATCTGTAAAATGGGATACTAATAGAACTTATCTCATAGGATTGCTTTGAAGATTAAATAACACAATACATGGTTAATGTGCTTAGAAATGCCTGCCATATAGTAAGGACTTCTGTGTTTTCAGCTGCTGTTATATGTTTAGATGTTATATTATGTATGATTCAGACACTTGGTGTAATAGGATTTCACAGATCATTCTAGGCAGGTAGAGTCAAGGAAAGTTTTACAGAGGAGATGGTACTTACCAGAACCTTCAAGGGTAGATGGACAAAGGCAGAGGAGAGAAAGAAAGGTAAATTGGGTCCAGGGAATGTCATCAACAAAAGCTTTAAAATGGGACCAAATTTGTTAAGTTCACTTAGCAGAGAAGAGACTGGTCTTATCAAAGGATCTGGATAAGATAGAGGGTAAATATTGCTCAGATAAGTGGTGGGATGAGAGTGGATAGGGTAGATAAGATTATTAGGCTGAAAATAGCATTTTGCAGTTTACATTCACATTTAGCTTGTCCAGCAGCATCAGGTTTTCATATTCCAAACCCAGCCCTGTTCCTCCCTACCTTGCTGTTTCTTTGCTAGATGTTCCCTACCTTTGCTGGATGTACAGGTAGATTTAATAGTCAACTCAGCCAGTCCGGTAGGCCCTTTTCTTCTACCTTTGACCCATGGAGTTGTGTTTAGGCCATTGGCACTTCTCTAGTGAAGCAAATTGGGTCAAGATGAGATATATGCCACCCAATTCCTGACTCTTTCGGGAAAAAAGGGAGTTTTGATTAAATTTAGCTGTTCTTTTCAGAACTGAGACCATGTATGGTTTGTGGTGCCCCAGATATGCGTTATAGTATGGAACTCTGCTCTGTACTTTCTTTAACAAGAAAACATACATGGGAAATTTTTGATACCATTAAAGACGCTACAAAACTTGCTAAATTAAATTGAATTATCATCTGGACATTATTATATATTAATCTAATGTTTGACATGGCAGACTGTAGGAATGAGTGTGTGTGTAAATTGATACACAGTTTAGGGGAAGATGGTGAAATGTTAAGATTAACATTCCCACTTAGAAAATGGAATAGTTTGCACATTACTTATGTGAACTTCACTTTTTGTAATTTCCTACCTACCAGTGAACTTTTGAAAAACAATGAACACATTTTACTTGAAGTTCTTTTCTCTTCTTACCTGGAATATGGTAATCCCAAGAAATGCAAAGAGAAGTAGAAGCAGATATGCTGTTAGGAATGTAAATAACTTGAATAATGCTGATTGTTGCAATAGATCCTGTATCTTAGGGGGAAGTCTTGCATTATCCTAAGACTTGCAAATGATAAATCATATTTCTGGAAGTGAAAGTACAGATATTTTTGCTGTTGGGTAATATGAAGGATGCACATCTTTTTCTCAATGATTTTTGGTTTAAACTATGTCACTGAGTCAAAATCATGATGGATTTAATATTCACGCTTGTGTGTGTGTGCATGCTTGCTCAGTTGCTTCAGTTGTGTGTGACTCTGAAACCCTGTGGACTGTAGCCTGCCAGGCTTCTCAGTCCATGGACTTCTCCAGGCAAGAATACTATAGTGGGTTGCCATTTCCTCCTCCAGGGGATCTTCCTGACCCAGGGATGGATCCTGCATCGCCAGCATTGCAGGCAGATTCTTTATTGCTTGAGCCACTGGGGAAGCCCATTCACGCTAGTAGTTTATTTCAATGTGAAGAAAATTAACAGTAAAACTATGATAAAAGGCAATTGTAAGAGTCTTCTGTAACGTGCCACTGATTTTTGGAATCAGAGCCAAGCCTGGGCTCCTTCAAAGACCAGTACTCTTTTTCCCCTTTTAGAACCTCCTCATCTCTTGGCATGTTTCTGGGCATATAGTAGGTATGCAGTGAGGTAATGTCAATAGATGGGATATTCACATCATGTTTAGAGGGAAGAAGGATCACTTTTGATTAGTCACTCGGTGTAAGTGTTTTCATAACAGGGAATTGGCTTTAGAACTACATTGTGAGTTAGCTTTAAAGATTAAAACTTTGTGGCATGCTAAGTGTATGCTTCAGTTCAGTTCAGTTCAGTCGCTCAGTTGTGTCCGACTCTTTGTGACTCCATGAATTGCATCACACCAGGCCTCCCTGTCCATCACCAACTCCCGGAGTTCACTCAGACTCAGGTCCATCAAGTCGGTGATGGCATCCAGCCATCACATCCTCTGTCGTCCCCTTCTCCTCCTGCCCCCAATCCCTCCCAGCATCAGAGTCTTTTCCAATGAGTCAACTCTTCCCATGAGGTGGCCAAAGTACTGGAGTTTCAGCATTAGCATCAGTCCTTCCAAAGAACACCCAGGACCAATCTCCTTTAGAATGGACTGGTTGGATCTCCTTG
>SJYV01015141.1:1784313-1836479 GCA_006410875.1 Neotragus pygmaeus
GTACTGGAGTTTCAGCATTAGCATCAGTCCTTCCAAAGAACACCCAGGACCAATCTCCTTTAGAATGGACTGGTTGGATCTCCTTGCAGTCCAAGGGACTCTCAAGAGTCTTCTCCAACACCACACTTCAACAGCATCAATTCTTCAGTGCTCAGCCTTCTTCACAGTCCAACTCTCACATCCATACATGACCACAGGAAAAACCATAGCCTTGACTAGACGGACCTTTGTTGGCAAAGTAATGTCTCTGCTTTTGAATATGCTGTCTATGTTGGTCATAACTTTCCTTCCAAGGAGTAAGCGTCTTTTAATTTCATGGCTGCAATCACCATCTGCAGTGATTTTGAAGCCGCCCCAAAATAAAGTCTGACACGGTTTCCATAATAATAGTTGTTGTTGTTATTTAAACATTTTTATGACCAAATATTGTTTTGATTTTGACTTCACTTTTTTCTGATCTTTGAAAATACATATTGTTAGTACATGTTGATTTGTACTTTGTGCCTTTGAAGGAAAGAATGGAAAATTATTCCCTTCTAAGTGAGGGTTGCTGGTCTTAAAATATTTTTGTGCTATTTTTATTGTAGGCAGCTTTGCCACATTCTTATGGTAGACATTCAGAATAGTTTGCTTATTAGTACAACTGTGTGTGTCTGTGTACATGTGTGTGTGTGTGTGTGTGTGTGTGTGTGTGTATTTATATATATATATATCTTTTTTTTTTTTTACTGCCTTGGATCTTAGTTGCAGCATGTGGGATTTAGTTTCCTGATCAAGTATCAAACCCTGGCCCCCTGAGTTGGGAGCATGGACTCTTAGCCACTGGACCACCAGGGAAGTTCCACAAATGTGTATTTTAAAACAAGGTATTTGACCAGTTGAATAGATTGCAGTAACCTGGAGCAAACCAGATTCAGCTGAAATCTCACTGATCCCACTAGATGGCGTCAATTCATTAAGTGATAACTTCATCCTCTAGCTTAAACAGACAGCCTCCTATGTAGTTGAACTGATTTGAGTATCTTTACAAG
Source organism: Neotragus pygmaeus (assembly GCA_006410875.1). Classification (NCBI taxonomy): domain Eukaryota; kingdom Metazoa; phylum Chordata; class Mammalia; order Artiodactyla; family Bovidae; genus Neotragus; species Neotragus pygmaeus. Next base: position 1,785,345 of record SJYV01015141.1, read on the forward strand.
TTGAGTGTAGCAGTATATTCTTGGACTCCCTGCTATTTATATAGTGATTTGTGGAAGTTATTTGTGGAAATACTAGGAAGATCAGAAGGCTAAGGGCAGATTTATTCAAACTAAAAAACTATAGTAAAATACAGTATTTTGTTAGATCTAGTTAAGTTTTTGACTTAGGCTTTGCCCTAATTGTATATCCAGCTAAAAGATTCAGAACTTACTATTTCCTCATATTTTTTGCCCTTATTGTNAAGGGCAGATTTATTCAAACTAAAAAACTATAGTAAAATACAGTATTTTGTTAGATCTAGTTAAGTTTTTGACTTAGGCTTTGCCCTAATTGTATATCCAGCTAAAAGATTCAGAACTTACTATTTCCTCATATTTTTTGCCCTTATTGTAATTCTTGTTTGGGTTTCTGGAAATGCTGGAAAATGATTGAAAAACGGGAAACAGATACTTGTTAAAGTGTATAGCTTATAACAGATTTAATTGTAAATCGTTTGGTTCTTATTTGTAAAGATGAGATCAACAATGGTCCGTTGTGGGTTATTACGGTTCTTTAGTCATAAATGTAAAGTAAAAGAAACATCACAATTCTTTATTTCTCTCTTGTGTAAATGTGAAGTACATATTATCTACAGTGACCATTTTATATTACAGATTAGTCCATTTCAAGGTTTAAAAAGTGTGCTTTTCCACAGTCGTTTGTAGGCTCTAAATAATTAATTAAGCTATTTTCCATATACATTTTATTTTCTGTTCTTAAGAGTTCTGACATTAAATTTTTTAAAGAAATGATGATGAGTATGTTTCAGTGGGGGAAAAAAGTCCTTCCACATTTCATTAGAAGTGACTTTTTTCTTTATGATCATATTCATGCAGCTAGAATAAAATTGTTTCAGAATTGATGGGATGATCCATCTTGAGCCATAGAAGCCTTAATTGTGCTACAAATATTATTCTTTTATTCATTGCTCATGGGGAGTAAGTGGTTGGTGCTGATGGGTCCCTTAATGTTTAACTGTTCCAGTGTAAGGTAGTTCAAATTTCTCAATAAGAAGATTGCCAATAGTTTTAGTCACTGGTTACAGTTTTAAAAAGTGGAGAAAAGACTTTTGCTAGTAGAGTCAAAATAATGTTTTTAAAATTTTTATTGGAATATAGTTGATTTACAGTGTTGTTTTAATTTCTGCTCTACAACAACGTGATTCAGTTGTACAGATATATATTCTGTTTCATCTTCTTTTCCACTATGGTTTATCTCAGGATAGTGAGCATAGTTCCCTGTGCTGTACAGTAGGATCTTATTGTTTATCTGTCCTGTATATAATAGTTTGCATCTGCTAATCCCAAACTCCTAATTCTTCCCTCCTCCCTCCTTCCCTGTTCTCTGTATCTGAATTTGTTTCTGTTCATTCGTGTCATATTTTAGATCCCACATATAAGTGATATCATATNGGCATACACACCGAGGAAACCAGAATTGAAAGAGACACATGTACCCCAATGTTCATTGCATCACTGTTTATAATAGCCAGGACATGGAAAAATTTTTTTTCATTCAAAGACAGATGATACGTAATTCAAAGAAATGGTAGTATGCTTTATGAAGTCATTTATCCATGCATTGTTGGTAACAACATAGGCACATGTTGACTTAAAGGATAAAGTCACATTTTTAAGAACATATGCAATATAGTTAATCATCAATTTCTCAAAACAAATCCTGGATTTTATTTTTCTAATTCTAAACTTGAACAGAATTAGTTTATGAACACTAGTACAGTTGGCTACAGTCACTAATTGAATGCATTCTATTCTAAAAATATTTTTCAAACCGAGACATTAACAATAGGGTATTAAAGTGCATGTCTGCAGACTATAAAAATAAAAACATATTGCATATTATTTTGGGTAACTATGTGGAAATAATAATGCCAAAATAGACCCCACAAGAATAAACATTTCAATGCACATTGTAGGTATCTCTTTTGCTAGTAATCTTCACAAAATTTCAGTTAATGTTCATTTTTAGATTTTCTCTTCATTTGTACTGAGGCATTCTGTAAATATTTATATAAGAAAATGAAAACAATCAGAAAACAATTTAAAATTGAAAAAATACTGGGCTCATATTTTTAGTCCACAATGAGATCCTTAAGAAACTATTATGTAAATTTATATTGAAGTCAGCTTTTTTGTATCTTATATAAAATATCTGCCCACACAAATACTTCACAGAATTGTTCTTTTTCTCTTATAAATTCTAAAAATATACTTAAGTGATTAGCTCAGGAAGAATGTGGTAAATGCATAAAATGGCCATGTGAGAAAGCATTGATTCTTCTGCTGTCTTAAAGTCCAGAAAAGATTTGATCAAAAAAGAAAAGTCTAGAAGACAAATGTGAACCTAGTGAATGGTGATAGTCATAAACTTGGGATAAATTTTTCTAATATTATGTGTGAAGATTACCTTACATTAATATATGTTCTAATAATGAGTTAAATTTTCAGAAAGAATAAAATTGGAATTTGATTATACCGTTAATTCTGATTATTTTGTGCTGGTTAATCCATAATTGCTCTAGAAGACTTGATGCTATCTTACCATTCATCCATGGATTCATTTATGAAAATATTCATTCACATGCATTCAACACAAAAAATATGTGTGTGTTCAGTTCCCTCAAGTTACTCAGAAACTAGAGAAAGGAAATAGAGGAAGGAAATAAATTACACTGTTAAAATAATACAAAGTGATGAGGTACATATTACAATGCTGAGTATGGCTGCGTAGGGGATCTCAGGAAAGTCTTAGCTGAAAAAGTTGTTTTGAACTGCATTTTGAAGAATGGCCAGGAATTTTCCTGGCTAGTATGAAAATCTTATGTAGTGAGAATAACATAAGCCAGCATTTCTGAAAATTAGATGTCATATTAAAAAAAGGGATGCCCATACCTAAATATGCTTGGCAAACACTGGGCAAACAAAGGTAATAAAGGTGTCTTTATTGCAGAATTCTGAGAAACTTTAGCAAGTGTTTCTTAAATTTTTTGGATTATAAATATAACTTAGGTCACTTAATAAAAATACAGATTTGACAAATTCACTGTTTTAGTCCATTCAGACTGTTATAACAAATACCACAGGCTAGGTAGTTTATATCTAGAAATCTATTCCCTACAGTTCTGGTGGTTGCAAGTGTGAGATCAGGGTAACACCATAGCTGAGTTCTGGTGAAAGCGATCTTTCAGATTGCAGATTTTTCATCCTGTTTTCACATGGTGGAGGGCGTTTGGGATCTCAATCCTCTTTTATAAAAATATTAATTTCATTCATGAAAGTTTTGCCTTCATGACCCAAGACCCAAGCCACACTTCCTAATATCATCACACTCCAAGAAGAAAGAGAAAGTTGGTCACTCACTCGTGTTTGACTCTTTGTGACCCCATGGACTGTAGCCCACCAGGATCCTCTGTCCATGGAATTTTCCAGGTGAGAATACTGGAGTGGGTTGCCATTACCTACTCCAGAAGACCTTCCTGACCCAGGGATCGAACTAAGGTCTCCCACATTGCAGGCAGACTCTTTACCGCCTAAGCTGACAGAGAAGCCACTATCACACTGGGCATTAAGATTTCAGCATGTGAATTCTGGCGTGGGGGAGCAACAGACATTCAGACCACAGTGCTCACCTCAGATATATGATTCAGAATCTTGCTTTAAATAGGCTGGCACTAGTGGTTAAGAACCCACCTGCCTAATGAAGAAGATGTAAGAGATGCTGGTTTGATCCCTGGGTTGGAAAGATCCCTTGGAGGAGGGCATAGCAACTCTTCCAATATTCTTGCCTGCAGAATTCCATGGACAGAATAGCCTGGAGAGCTATGGGTATAAGGTTGCGAAGAGTCGGACATGACTGAAGCGACTTAGTACACACGCACAAGAATCCAGATTAGAGAAAAAAAAAAAAAATAGATCTCTTAGGTGATTTTCAAAACCTTTAGGTTTGAAAAATACTACTAANGGTTGCGAAGAGTCGGACATGACTGAAGCGACTTAGTACACACGCACAAGAATCCAGATTAGAGAAAAAAAAAAAAATAGATCTCTTAGGTGATTTTCAAAACCTTTAGGTTTGAAAAATACTACTAATAGTTCTAATTTAAGCAAATGTGCAGTCAGGGTCTTCATAAGAACAGTGTGGTATATGCCACTTTCCAAGCTTGCTTGATACTATAACTTTCATATGAGTTATAAGTGAAATAATTGTGCTTCTCAGAGTATCTTTGAAGATTCCATCAAAATACGAAGGTGTGGAAAATTGAAAAGCTAGGATTTATTCAGTGACTCCTTAGAAGATCTGCAATCTTGAATATTTGGCTCCAGAATGTGATGCTGAAAAATTGTAGCAACCATTCAATGCAGCCATGATAAGGGTTTTTGTACTTTACCTAATGAGTATTAAGGACTCAAGAACAGTTTTTGTAGTCAGTAAAATCAGGTTTGGAAAATATGCATGGTTGACTATATATATGCTTTATTTGTGACACAACTTAACTGATTGTGAAGTGACACATAACTCAAGACAATGATGAAACAGAAAAAGTAAACAAGAGAGAATTACATTAAATGGAGTAAGCGATGAAGCTGGTGTGCCAATGTATTTGCTAAAGAACTTACACGTCTGTGGTGAGTGAGCTATAAAGATGATTCAAACTTTATAATGGGGAACCTAAAAAGGAAAGCAAAATCAAATTTGGGCTCAGAAATGGTATTGCTTGAGTATTTATTGAATGAGAGAATAAAAGATGACCAAATGACTGACTGGAGATTTACTTTATATAAGAAGATAAATCTATTAGCCACATAGAAAGAAGAAAGTTTCTGGTGACTAAAACATGTCTGAGTAAAGCATGATTATGTTTTGAGTTAGGTGGCACTAATACAGAATGATAAGGAAAACCAGATTTAAGAAACAATTTTGAGATTTAATTATAGTTTTTAGTAATTGATGTGATGTTGAAGAATTAAAAAAAAAAAACATGTGGTATGTGATGGGAGTTGAAGATGGTTCACTACTTCTAATTGACAGTACATACTATTTAACAAGAATAAGGATTATGGGGTGAAGACTAGCCTGAGTAAGAGGATGCTTGTTGGTGAAGGATAAATTACGTGTGAGATGAAGTTTGACCTTTCAATAAGGTATTGGAAATATATTTTGTGAAACTCAGTAAAGAGGGTACAGGCCAGTGATTTTCAACTATCAGTCCATGTATCTTTTCTAACAGATCAGTAATATTGATTAGACCTTTCCTTCTTTCCCCAGTAATACTATAAAACTGTAATAAAAGGATATTAAAAAAAGAAGACAAATGTTTTCAACATACCAGAATATGAGTTTGAGAAAGCAGTCAATAAATATAATCATGACTAATTTTTAAATTTCTTAAAATTTAAGAAATTTTTTATCATGAAAAGAATGAAAAACATTTACTTGATTAATTTTAGAACTAGGACAAAATTTCTAACGTAAAAATTCAGATTAATGCTATTTTATTTTTATTACAGAAAATAAACCAGGAGTAGGTTTTTAATAGATTTTTCTGCTTTACTCAGTTGTACTGTTAGAAACCAAGACATAAGCAAAGCTGCCATTCATAAACAACACAGCCAACAAGCAACCAACCAATATTTTGTTTTGAGATAATGCAGAGATTAAAACAAAACCATGGCTAATCNTTAATAGATTTTTCTGCTTTACTCAGTTGTACTGTTAGAAACCAAGACATAAGCAAAGCTGCCATTCATAAACAACACAGCCAACAAGCAACCAACCAATATTTTGTTTTGAGATAATGCAGAGATTAAAACAAAACCATGGCTAATCTGTATTAGTTCTCAAGATCACAGAAAATGTATTTTAACTATTCTGAATGAATTTTTTAAATTAATAGATATCAAGGGAAGAATCATTTACAAGTCTTTCACAGAGATTATTGTTACATGTATAAAACCTCATCAGGACATGCTGATTTAGGAATATTTTAAGGACTGCAATATAACTGTTAGACCTTAGGAAAAGGAGAAAGCACGTTTTTTTGTCTGTGCAAGCACTATGAGGCACTCTCAGGGGGATTACAATCCTGGAACAAACCTGTCAGTTTCTTTAACTCCAGGCAATCTGAACACCCAAGCTGTTTTTCCCTGAGTTATGAGTGAAATGGGACTGAGGAGATGCTGAGTTGATTTTGCTTGGGTTTTGCTGAAATGGGTGATTCAAGGGGCAATATTNAGCTGACTGTGGCTCAGATCATGAACTCCTTATTGCCAAATTCAGACTTAAATTGAGGAAAGTAGGGAACCACTAGACCATTCAGGTATGACCTAAATCAAATCCCTTTTGATTATACAGTGAAAGTGAGAAATAGATTCAAGGGAGTAGATCTAATCGACAGAGTGCCTGATGAACTATGGATGGAGGTTCTTGACATTGTACAGGAGGCAGTGATCAAGACCATCCCCAAGAAAAAGAAATGCAAAAAGGCCAAATGGCTGTCTGGGGAGGCCTTACATAGCTATAAAAAAGAAGAGAAGTGAAAAGCAAAGGAGAGAAAGAAGGATATACCCAATTGAATGCAGAGTTCCAAAGAAGAGCACGGAGAGATGAGAAAGCCTTCCTCAGTGATCAGTACAAAGAAACAGAGGATAACAATAGAATGGGGACAACTAGAGATCTCTTCAAGAAAATTAGAGATACCAAGGGAACATTTCCTGCAAAGATGGGCTCAATAAAGGACAGAGATGTTATGGACCTAACAGAAGCAGAAGATATTAAGAAAAGGTGGCAAGACCTAACAGAAGCAGAAGATATTAAGAAAAGGTGGCAAGAATACACAGAAGAACTATATTAAGAAGATCTTCAAGACCCAGATAATCACAGTGGTGTGATCACTCACCTATGGCCAGACATCCTAGGATGCGAAGTCAGGTGGGCCTTGGGAATCATCACTACGAACAAAGCTAGTGGAGGTGATGGAATTCCAGTTGAGCTGTTTCAAATCCTAAACGATGATGTTGTAAAAGTGCTGCACTCAATGTGCCAGCAAGTTTAGAAAACTCAGCAGTGGCCACAGGACTGGAAAAGGTCAGTTTTCATTCCAATCCCAAAGAAAGGCAATGCCAAAGAATGCTCAAACTACTACGCAATTGTACTCATTGCATAGGCTAGCAAAGTAATGCTGAGAATTCTCCAAGCTAGGCTTCAACAGTACATGAACCGTGAATTTCTAGATGTTCAAGCTGGATTTAGAAAAGGCAAAGGAACCAAAAATCAAATTGCCAACATCTGCTGGATCATAGAAAAAGCAAGAGAGTTCCAGAAAAACATCTACTTCTGTTTTATTGACTATGCCAAAGCCTTTGACTGTGTGGATCACCACAAACTGTGGAAAATTCTTAAAGAATAGGAATACCGGACCACCTGACCTGCCTGTTGAGAAATCTGTATGCAGGTCAGGAAGCAACAGTTAGAACTGGACATGGAACAACAGACTGGTTCCAAATCGGAAAAGGAGTGTGTCAAGGCTGTATATTGTCACCCTGCTTATTTAACTTATATGCAGAGTACCTCGTGAGTAATGCTGGGCTGGATGAAGTACAAGCTAGAATCAAGAGAAATATCAATAACCTTAGATATGCAGGTGACACCACCCTTATGGCAGAAAGCAAAGAAGAACTAAAGAGCCTCTTGATGAAAGTGAAAGAGGGGAGNGTAATGCTGGGCTGGATGAAGTACAAGCTAGAATCAAGAGAAATATCAATAACCTTAGATATGCAGGTGACACCACCCTTATGGCAGAAAGCAAAGAAGAACTAAAGAGCCTCTTGATGAAAGTGAAAGAGGGGAGTGAAAAAGTTGGCTTAAAGCTCAACATTCAGATCTTGGCATCCAGTCCCATCACTTCATGGCAAATAGATGGGGAAGCAATGGAAACAATGACAGACTTTATTTTGGGTGGCTCCAAAATCACTGCAGATGGTGATTGTAGCCATGAAATCAAAAGACACTTACTCCTTGGAAGGAAATTTATGACCAATGTAGATAGCATATTAAAAAGCAGTGACATTACTTTGCCAACAAAGGTCCATCTAGTCAAGGTTATGATTTTTCTTGTAGTTATGTATGGATGTGAGAGTTGGACTATAAAGAAAGCTGAGCATCAAAGAATTGATGCTTTTGAACTGTGGTATTGGAGAAGACTCTTGAGAGTCCCTTGGACTTCAAGGAGATCCAACCTGTCCATCCTAAAGGAAATCAGTCCTGAATATTCATTGAAAGGACTGATGTTGAAGCTGAAACTGCAATACTCTGGCCACCTGATGTGAATAACTGACTCATTGGAAAAGACCCTGATGCTGGGAAAGATTGCAGGCGGGAGGAGAAGGGGATAACAGAGGATGAGATGGTTGGATGACATCACTGACTCAATGGACATGAATGGGAGTAAGCTCCAGGACTTGGTGATGGCCAGGGAGGCCTGGTGTGCTGGAGTTCATGGGATCACAAAGAGTCGGACACCACTGAGCAACTGAACTGAACTGGTACTAGTGTTTTAATTTCTTATTTATTAAAAGTGAAATTCTTTTCCTTTGATTAAAGGTAGAACTTTTTTTGTGTTATGCAAAGCAAGGCATCTCAGGCTGACTCACTTTGTTGTACAGCAACACCGTCCATAATTTCAGATCATTTCTGAAAACATTGTTGTTAAGAGCTCTTTCTCCTTGAGTTATTTGGTTTTATGAAGATGAAATCTGATTAAATTTTTTAGTAGTATGCATAATTTGGTGATTTTTTTTAAATTTAAGGGAAATAAAAATTTTAAATTTTAAGTAAAATGGTACTAGAAAGAGAGGAGAGGCCTTTAATCATTGATATATGTTTTTAATTTTCTACTTTGTGACTCCATGGGGAAAAAAAAAGAACCAACTCTGTAATTTTAAAGTAGAGATTCTGAAATTACCACTTTTCTAAAAATATCACTTACAGCTGAAACTTAATATATCTAAGCATTTTAGTTCTGTGGATGATACATATTTTCATAAAGATGTGTTTTTCCAAATGGAAATAGCACTGAGGCTTCTGAAATAGGGAACCTTTCCAAACAGGCTTGTTGTTGCCTGGGTGAAGACTATTCGGTTGCAACACTCTAAAAGGAAATCCTAACCTAGGAAGCAATTGATGAAGGGCACACATCCACAGAGTCTAATGCAACTTTTGAAGGCACTTGTATCGACCTCTGTGCAAGGCCTTGCCAGTACCTGTCTTGCTTTTTCTTTAACTGTTATTGGGGTATCGTTGATTTACAGTGCTGTGTCAGTAGTTTTCAAATTAAATACCATATTCTCCGTAGTGCACTGAGCCATGCTTATATTTTCACTTTGCTAATGTTATACACAATATATCATTCTTATTTTTAATCTTCTGTAAGTATGGTCATCATCCTAGTGAGAATTGCAGCTTTTCTCATTGCCCTTTGTGAAAATGTCATCATAATAATGGGCAATAGGGGAGCTTTATGGTGTTTTAAAAATCAAGTTCATTGGCATTTTTAGACTGTTAGTTTATTATTTAAATGTCATTGTTAGTACTTGGAATTCTGAGTGTTTCATAACTCTAATTTTATAAAAACAAGTTTTTTCTTTTTTCTTTGAATGAAGTAGGGAACAGATAAGTGTAATCCTAATTTTATAGATAGTTATCCTATTTTATAGAGTAAACTAATATTAAAGTTTGACAACAGTTAGAACTGGACATGGAACAACAGACTGGATCCAAATCGGGAAAGGAGTACATCCAGGCTGCATATTGTCACCCTGCTTATTTAACTTATATGCGGAGTATATCATGAGAAATGCTGGGCTAGATGAAGCACAAGCTGCAATCAAGATTGCTAGGAGAAATACAAATAACCTCAGATATGCAGATAACACCACCCTTAAAGAGCCTCTTGATGAAAGTGAAATAGGAGAGTGAAAAAGTTGGCTTAAAACTCAACATTCAGAAAACTAAGATCTTGGCATCCGGTCCCATCACTTCATGACAAATAAATGGGGAAACAATGGAAATAGTGACAGACTTTATCTTTTTGGGCTCCAAAAATCACTGCAGATGGTGATTGCAGCCATGAAATTAAAAGATGCTTGCTCCTTGGAAGAAAAGCTATGATCATCCTAGACAGCATATTAAAAAGCAGAGACATTACTTTGCCAACAAATACCCGTCTAGTCAAAGCTATGGATTTTCCAGTAGTCATGTATGGATGTGAAAGTTGGACTATAAAGAAAGCTGAGCGCCGAAGAATTGATGCTTTTGAACTGTGATGTTGGAGAAGACTCTTGAGAGTCCCTTGGACTGAAAGGAGATCCACCTGTCCATTTTAAAGGAAGTCAGTCCTGAATAGTCATTGGAAGGACTGATGCTTTTTTCCACCTGATGCAAAAAATGGACTCTTTGGAAAAAACTCTGCTGCAGTGAAAAATTGAAGGAGGAGAAGAAAGGGATGACAAGGGATGAGGTGGTTGGATGGCATCACCGACTCAATGGACATGAGTTTGAGTAAACTCCAGGAATTGTTGATGGACAGGGAAGCCTGGCGTGCTGCAGGTCATGGGGTCACAAAGAGTCAGACATGACTGAGTGACTGAACTGAATATTAAAGTGGAGTACTGACCAGAGTCATATAGATGGGATGAAAGGGAAGCCAGCATCCTGGCCGGTAATGTGTTTTAGCCTTCAACTCAGGCTCTTCCCTTGTACAGTACATCAGGTCCAACGTTCTCAGGGCTATTTTTGTTTAAATGGAACTCTTCGCATACAGATTTTTCTTTTCAAAACAATAAGCATCTAAGTTTTTAAAAGATTCTACTGAGGGACTTGTTCTGGTTCTGGTTTTACAGCCTTCTTTTACCTCAGGATTTTAAAAAATAATTTTAAATGGGTCTGTGCCATTTGGGGGAGAAGAAAAAAGCCCAGAGACAAACTTACCTGATATTGCAAGTCCAAAAGAGTTGAAACAATAGTTTTCAAACTTGCATACAGTATTTACAGCAGGTACATATTTACTAAACGAATGCATTTTGTTTAAATCCACTTTATTTGACCTGTGTTTTAGATAGAAATGTACCATCAGTCTACTTATTGTTGAAAATAAGTTTTTTTAAGGGGAGACTTCTGTTATTACAAGTGTGTGATTTTGGCTTTGGGGAAGAAGGTACCTGAATAAGGATGTTAACCAGCCCTTGGAAGCTGTATGGAGTGAGGTGGGATTCAACACCCTGAAATATGTGCAAAATATGTGTGTATATATTCTTGTACTTGTGACATTTTTGGAGGTGAGGACCATAATTCTTCATTATGATATTAAAGGTATTAAAAATGTTACCCCACTGGTGAGATACATGATCTAAAGCAGATCACTTACTAAGATTTAATATAAAGCATTTCCTTTTTCTCCTGAAATGAAGAGGGCCACATGTGAATACCTTTTTTTTAGAACAGTACTTTTAAAAGCTAGAAGTGTTTGCTGAGGAGTCATAATTTATAAACAGAAAGAAATCCAATAGATTACTCTTGTGTTCTACTGGAAAGTTAAATTTCACAGATTATAGTAAGTACAAGTTACAAATTAGTTCCTTTCTGAAAAACATTAGCCATTCCACAATTATTTTGAGGTTTAAGTAGCCTAGTTATGAAAGCCGAATATAGAAACAAATCTTGAGGATGAAGGAAAGGAAAAAGTTGATCCAAGGAGCTCAACTTACCATTAAAGCCCAGCCAGTGTGCCAGACTGTAATGATTTAAATCACTAATGAAATTCATGTTGTTTGAGAGGAATTTTTTTAAACATTAAGTGAAGTAGTAATTTTCCAGTAGTCAATTTAATGAAAACATTTACTCATGTAAATTGGAGCTTTATTTTTGTATATTAGTTTTGCCACTTTATTTGTTTTTACTAAAAATAGCCACTTTCTCTTATATTTCTGCATGAAATCTTGCAGAACCACCTCTAGAAATGGCATCATTTTGCCGTAAGCATTTTGTTTTCTCCCCCGTCTAGTTTTTATGAAGTAGTGCTAACTCTGCCTTAATTTGATTTGGCATCCCTGAGATTGAACATTTGTAAGTATCTTGTATTATGGCCCATCTGGGTTGTCATAGAAACCAAAGACCTCCATCCTCTTCCCTCTAGTTAAAAATGGAATGCAAACAGGGCTTCAAAGTGACGTTTTTCTAGTACGAGTGACAGCCCTGTGAAGTGCAGAACAGAAAGGTTTCTTATTGGTTTTATTCTCCCATGGCCTATCTTACCAGTTAACTCTGATGCATGCAGTCTTTCTCTTGAAAATCTGGCAAGATACTAATGGAATTTTTAAAATGTAAGCATCAGGGGAAAAGAAAGAATACCGCTAATCCCCTTCCTGCTCTTTTCTTATACAGAAATGCAGTGTTAGCTAGCAGTGGTTTTGTTTTCTTCCCTGTGTTATTAGCTGCTCTATTGAAGCTGTGGGACACGTGGCTGAAGCACTGATTAGTCACCACAACTGTGACTTTCATTATTTGGTCTTGTTATTTATTTCTCAGGTCAGGTGAATGTGGTTTTATCTCATTAAAACCTACAAGCCCATTGGTTAAGTACGTGGCAGTAATTCACTGGAATAGAAGTTCATTGATATGGAAGTTTGAGCAGCCATATCATTGCTGCTGCTGCTAAGTCGCATCAGTCGTGTCCGACTCTGTGTGACCCCATAGACAGCAGCCCACCAGGCTCCCCCCGACCATGGGATTCTCCAGGCAAGAACACTGGAGTGGGTTGCCATTCCCTTCTCCAAAGCGTGAAAGTGAAGTCGCTTAGTCATGTCCGACTCTTGGCATCCCATGGACTGCAGCCTACCAGGCTCCTCCATCCATAGGATTTTCCAGGCAAGAGTACTGGAGTAGGGTGCCATTGCCTTCTCTGGCCATATCATTAGACATTCTAAAATGTTGTAGAGACCTGATTCTAAAATCTTAATTCTAAAGCACTGCCCCGTTTCCACTACCCTGGTAGTTACAGAATCCTTGACTTTGATGATTTTTCAACTTCCACATCCCCCCTCAGGTTCCCTCCCAGGAACATGACTTCTGTGAAGTTTCTGCTTTTAAAGTAGCTAAGTTATTAATATGTTCCAGTGTGTTATTTCATTTGTGTTAGCAAAATGTCTGGGTTTGATGGTTAAGATTTGTTGAACTATTGATGTGGCACTACTCAAAGTTTAGAGTTTAAATTCTCGTTTTAACATAGATTTTTAATTTAGAAAATGACACAAATAGTGACCTCTGACTATGAAAGAAATAATGAAAAACTGACTTATAAGTTTATATTCTAATAGAAGTGTTCCAAAGGGTTGGAACACAGTCTAAAATCATTATACTGTTATAGTTGCTGAGTTTGTGATCAGTTTTAAATCTACTGTTTTTCAATAGGAAAACATTTAAGTCTTTAACATCTACAATTTGACTGTTAGCTAGTTGAGGTAATTATTTTCTTTAGTCCCACATTTGAACTGTAGTCATTTTCAGCAGTGAGTTCAGAAGGATTATGAGTATTTTCATATCTTGGTGAAGGAAGACCCTGCAACTCCCAGTGGAGTATAAGTAAGAGGTAGGGTTATCTGCTGTTAGATCTAAAGGTAGGAGGATATAGTTTCCAAATAATACTGTATTCCTTGGCGTATATTACAAAAGTGAATAGTTTGTTTTCATAGCATAGCGCAGGGAATGATGTAGCAGTTCCTTATGCGGGACATGTTGCTTTCTTCTTTAGTTTGCTGTCTTCACCTATAATTTGACTGGTACTATTTTGTTTGGTTTTATAATTGAAGGGGTTGACATACTGGCCTCAATATTCCAGTCAATGTAAAAATTAGAATCCTCTCTGCTGCTGCTAAGTCACTTCAGTCATGTCCGACTCTGTGCGACTCCATAGACGGCAGCCAACCAGGCTCCTCTGTCCCTGGGATTCTCCAGGCAAGAACGCTGGAGTGGGTTGCCATTTCCTTCTCCAATGCATGAAAGTGAAAAGTGAAAGTGAAGTCGCTCAGGCCTGTCTAACTCCTGGACTGCAGCCCACCAGGCTCCTCCACACATGGGATCAAGCAATCTAGAGAGGATTCTGGAGAAGGCAATGGCAGACCATTGCCTTCTCCTGAATCCTCTCTAGATTGTTTCTATTTATCAGTGTCTTAAAAAAAAAAGACTAAGGATGTTGGTAGTTGTTTAGTAGAAGTCATATTGCTGCCAGTCTTGTAGGAAGCTGTGACTTTGCACGGGGGGGTGGGGCAGATATTTCTCTTCACCACCACTGTAGCTCATGCTTAGGAGAAAAGTTAAGATGTTTGTATATGTTGGAGACAGTAGTACCTTAAACAAAATGAAACATGATGAATTTCTCACCCATTAAAGACACAGAAATTCTCAGGAAGGTGTCAGTGTCTCTCATTCCTGTGCTTTGTCATCCCCAGATATCTATTGCTAATAAGCAAGATAATATTTAGTTCTCTCAAGTCTTTGTTTTCAGGTCAGTTTCTACACATCGTTGACATAGTTGCATGTCCTCTAACCACCAATCTAGTAACTTTTCAGCTCCTTCAGAATTATATGTGTTTTGGTCCTCTACATATACATTTAAAAAATTTCCTCTCTAAAAATAGACCTGCATTTCCAAGTGCATTTGTTAGAAACAAGATAGATTAATTCTACATTTTATTCTCAAAGAACAGTCTTCTCAAATTCTTTACATAAATCAAACACTAGCATCTAAACTTGCAGTACTGTATTTCTCCAAAGTAAAATTTTTAATTGTTATTGATAGCCCATGTTTAATTGTTTTTGTCTGAAGAAAGCCTTTTGGATTGCCACTGCTCAAAATGTACACTCCCAGATTTGACTTTCTTACTTGTACTGACTCCATTTTCTCTCTGCTTTGTTCACATATTTTAAAAAATCTTCCAATAATTTTGCTTGTTAATCTATAAGAAATGTTATAGCTGTTTTACACACACATCTTCTATTTTCTGAAATAGCTACATAAATTTCTTAAAGAATTTAACTTTTTAATATTATGCCACAAAATCTAATACTGTACTACATACTTTGTAAGTATATTCAATAAATAATGTCATCAAACCTTGACTACCNGTTTGTAATGATATTAAGCAAACGAAAAATATTAATGGAAAAATCCTTCAGTTTCATATGTAAAGCATAGAAGAAAAAAATTGTAGCGGAACGCCCAGATCCAATCATTCATCTTCAGACTATGAATGCAAACAATCATTTCTCTGCCAGATACTTTATGAAGTACTAAGAATCTCATTAATTTTCAAAAACAAGGTCTTGCTGTAGTTTATACCTCTAGACAAAGTGTTTTAAATGTAACATTTGATGAAGAATATGCTGTACCTCTGAATTCTTATACTTTAATCTTCTGGTTGTCAGATTACACTTATCATAGACCAATATGCTTAGTGCATAAGTTTGCCAAAGAAAGAGAGTTAGTAGTGAGCATCATTGTCAGGGTACCTATGCCCTTCTGTAAATCACTGTGGTTAGGGAATATACCCAGAAACACAAGCTACAATGATGGAAACGTTATTCTGAAATGTTGTGAGGGCTATGGATGCCATTGGTTAGGGCAAAGGTACAAATTTTGGCTTCTTTTGTTTCCCCAATAGTTGGGAGCTTCCCTCATAGCTCAGTCGGTAAAGAATCTGCCTGCAGTGCAGGAGACCTGGGTTCGCTTCCTGCATCAGGAAAATCCCGGGAGAAGGAAACGGCAACCCACTCCAGTATTCTTGCCTGGAGAATTCCATGGACAGAGGCTACTTACCATCCATGGGGTCACAAAGAGTTGGACATGATTGAGTGACTAAATGATGATTCACAATTAACTGTGCCAGCCCCTATTTCCCAGACTGGCTCAAACATGTGATACCTGGTCTTTGCTGGGGTAGGAAGAGCACTAATCTACCTTTGTACGTATTGAAAGAAGCATTCAGGGCACTGCATTAAAAAGTGCAGGAGAATGCATTATTAATGGGATAGGTCTCCGTCTCTCTCTCTCTGTCTTCAAAAAAGGGAAAAAGGAAATCACTTATGTGTGCATTGTCAAGAAGGATAAAGACCGACTTAGTGCTAGTTCTTAATGAATTTTTTTAATGGGTTACTGAGAGATACCTAAAGAGAAATACTTAAGTGAGTAAATTACGGTCACAACAGGCAGCTTGTAGTCACCAATGTAATATAATTGTAAGAGAGATCACCCAGTAATTGTGTCACCCTGCAAGCTTTAGTTTATCGAGCCCATTTCTTGTAGGGTGCCACATTATCCAAGATTAGAAAAACAGTAATAAATTTGGGGTTTTACTATTGTAAAGATTATCAGAAGATTTTGAATCACTTTGGGTTTGAATGAGCTCCCATCATCTGTTTGCTGGTTCCAAGACTTTACGATTTTGGTTTGTTTTTGCTACACATGTATAATTGAACTGAATATGTGTGCCTATAAGTAGAGGAGCTGTAGACCCGCGTTCAGCTTCTGCTTAAGTCTGCAGTATTAAAGTGTTCCTTTTGTTGCATGTGCTGGTCTTGCAGACTCTGTAGAGCCTTATCAAATGCCGCCAGTTGGTGCTGCTGGTATGAAAGCACAGGGGAGCTCTCATGTGGAAGGTTAATGGAGTGTAATTATAAAGAAAAATGAACTGCTCAACTACTCTATCTCTCTCTACCTGCACCAAGAGTGACAAGTGCTCTGATCTTTTATAAACCCTGGAGCAGAGGTTTAACCATCTAAAATTATGACAGTATAACTGTCACACACACAAACACCCCGTGATGTATAGGTATGCACCCCTGTGTAGGAATGATTCCTTCCTGTTACAGGAAGTCTCAGGAAAGGAGCACCTTCAACCACCAAGAAAAGCTGGTTGTTAAACATTGTACTTTCATGTCACTTTTTCTTTTCCACTCGATTTGTTCCGTTTTCTTTTCCTGAAGATGCTTTCCCCCTTCTGATTAGTGGCAAGACTGACAGCCTGCGCACGAGTAGGTCCATTCCACTGTATCCATCAGACGACAGGCATCCTTGCTTTCTCTGGGCAGGTCTGTCGTGCTCACCCTCAGCTCTGTCCTTAAATCAACTGCATCCTTCCAAAGGGGATGGAAATGGCCGTCTCTTCTCATTCTTGGCTGAATAGAGGAGGTTGTAGAAAGCCCGTATGCCGTCTGATGGGTCTTTCTCCTGGGATGTCCTTATAGCAGTGACTGTTACGCACATTTCTGTGGGCTTGCCATGGAGTTAGATCCTTAGGTCCTTTGGATGAAAATACCACAGGAAATGTTTAGAAAGGAAAATGACAGCTGGGAGGTACAAGGACAGAAAAGGACCAAGGAGACATTCAAAGGGTGTGATTAATGGACAAATCTGTGTTACTCGTATGTCACGTTGCCAGTGAATATAGCGAATCCATCCTGCTACTGGAACATCTGAAGGGTAAGCGGAGCTGGATTATAGAGCCAGGTTGATTGAGTGTTTTTGCCAGCTCAGCACAGAGTTGAAATAAGGTGTTGCAGAATGATGCCACAACAACAAAACCCCTGACATCTTGTTCTTACCGAGTCTAAAACATTACCACTCCTGGTGAGGCTGTGCTGCCTACTGAGATAAGTAAATTCAGCATCACATACATTAGGCCTGTGGAGACTAAGCAGAAGTGATGGCTGTGTCACTTGCACAGCCGTCTTACTGACTGAGCCCTGGTCTTGCATGGCGGGTGGGGGAGGGGCAGCCAGGATTCCTAGAAGCAGCTCTGAAAGCAGGGAGGCTGCTTTCAAAACCTCTCTGTTTGGTTTGTAGTGTTATTTCTCCAGCCCGTTTACATATGGATTTCGATCATTTGTGCTATGTTTTAAAGGCAAAATAGTTATATAGTTTAAATGGCAGTAGGATAAATCTGTTAGTGAATAAAGATTTTAAACCTAGCTTGATATTAGTGGCTGGTGTGTAAAGTTTGCTGTGATTTACTCCCTTACATTCTGGAACCCAGTGTTTTACCCAGTATATATGTTGCCAAGCTTCACAGGTGGCACTAGTGGTCAAAAAACCCGTCTGCCAGTGCAGGAAACGTAAGAGACGCAGGTTCAGTCTCTGGGTTTGGAAGATCCCCTGGCGGAAGGCACAGCAGCCCACTCCAGTATTTTTGCCTTGAGAAACCCACGGACAGAGGACCCTGGCGAGCTGTAGTTCATAGGGTTGCAAACAGTTGGGCACAACTGAAGCAACTTAGCATGCACGCACATACATGTTGCCAACATCCTTTAGTGAAAGTCTCTCAGTCGTTTCTAACTCTTTGCAGTCTCATGGACTTTACAGTCCATGGAATTCTCCAGGCCAGAATACTGGAGTGGGGAGTCTTTCCCTTCTCCAGGAGATCTTCCCAGCCCAGGAATCGAACCCTGGTCTCCTGCATTGCAGGTGGATTCTTTACTAGCTGAGCCACAAGGGAAGCCCATTACATTTATTAAATTGAAGTCATTACTCCAGAATTAAAGTTTTTGGCCTGAGGTATAAAGTTAGCAACAGTATCTGAGAATTGTCCATCGTACTCCATAGGTGAAGGAAGCATGTCATTGTTGTCGGGTTGTTCATCATGTATCCTTCCTCAGCTGCCAGAGAGAATATCTTTGGTGACAGAATTACAGTCTTCTGGCCTTTTGGAGCAAGTTATCTAGGACATCTCAATCCCTTTAAGAACATTCCCAGCTCTGCTGATGCTCAGAGCCTATAGGAAGATTTTCTGAGAAGGGTCACTCTCTGTGCAATTTGCTCCAGACCCATCTGTGAGCCATCCATGCCTCATCCCTGACTGTCCCATTTTCCACCTTGGCCGTGGCCTCGGGGACCTCTTCTGCATGGCCCCTGCAGGTCGTTGTGCAGGCTGTTCTTCCTTGGCTTTCAATGGCCTGTCTTTGTTTCCTGGCAGTCACTATATCTAGAGACTGATGCCCAGCAGAGGCCGTTTCTCTCCCTGGCTGATCTCCCACACCAGTTTTAGACAGTCCAGTATCTAAAAGATACTCCACTTTTAGACAGTCTGCTTGGATGTTACCCAGCTTCCTGTCAACCCCAGAAGGACTGGCTCAGACAAAGGAGCTTCAGCTCTTTGTTCAGTGAACAGAGCTTCATTCAGACTATTTTTCTAGGGGAGAGAAGTCCATATTCTAGTGCCCTTTTTACTATGAAGTAACTGCATAACTTTTGGCTAGTCATCAATCACCTCAGTGATCCTGTCTAATCAAAGACAGTTGTCTTAATTCACCCCACATAGTAGTAAGAATCTTATTTGATAAGAGGGTATGAGAATTTACAAATACAAAGTGCTATATGAACATATGATTGCTTAAGCTAAAAGAACCACACCATTAGGGAAATATTTGTGAAAATGGAATCACTTTTCATTTAGGGTTCACTCAGAAAGTAAGATTCTTGAAAAATTATTAATGAATACAAACGTATAACATGGATTCCTTTTTCTTAATCATGTAAACTAAATGATGTTGAAAAATCTGGAGTACTCAGAAATGAGAGCTAGTTAAGTATAGGAGATGTTTCTGGTGTTGTGGTCGGATTCCAAGTCTGATGATTGCATTTTGCTTACTGTAATTCCCCGGTCAGCTTCAACAAGGTGGTTTTCATTTTTGTGACCTCTGCAGGGTGGCTGTTTAAACAACTGTTTTCATCAGTCCTAGAGACAGCTGCAGTTCAGTGGTAGAGAAACTGATTCCAGCTCATTCTTACATTGGTGTTACATGATGGGGCAGAGGGTAAATTGTCTACAAAGTACTTGAAGCTGTTTGGATAAAATTGGCACAATTATGGAACATATTATTACTAAATTTTTTGTTCGTTTATATTTTGTGTATTGTTGTCTGTTTCTCTTAAGATATTTTTCTCAGTTCTTATTTATCACTTGCTTTTATGCCTGCGCTTCTTCCCTCTGGAGTCTCAACCCAGCCATTTAACAATGATAAATAAGATTTTGATTAACAGGAAAGCTATTTGAATTTTGGGGTTATCTGAAATTCTTTTTGCTATCCTTTTACTGTTGAAAAATTTCCTAAGTAATGACTGATCCCTTTCCTAGTAACTATAGTTCAGTGACTGTAATTACTGTCTAAAAGTTGAATACTGGTAACCCATGGGCTTAATCTAAGTAACAAAGGTATTTTAACAGTGTAAAAGCAATTCTTGTGTTAGGGCGTTTAGACAGGTCATTCCCTCTCCAGTTGATTGTAGTCCCCAACACTCTCTATTACCTCATAGCTGGCCTGCTTCATTCACATGCATTACCTGCTTGACCCTTGTTCATGTGAATGTTTAATCCTTGAATGAAACTATAGTTTAATGATTTAGCCTCTTTGTAGTGTGTCAAGATCATCATTGTGAGTGTTACTAGTTTTCTGTGTACTGTGCTTATAGAGATGAAAAGTAAAGATCATGAGATTGTATTCTTGCCATTTAGAGATTCACAGATTTATAAACAGAAGAAAATATTGAATACTGAGTGGAGAAACTGAGACCAAGATCAGGTAAATAACTTACCTAAGGTCACAAATAGGTCCTTACGAGCAAGTGAAATAATGCAGTGAGAGAGAGAAAAGATAGAAATTAGGTATCAGGAACTAAAACTTTTAAGTCTGACTCTGCCCCTAACTTGAGACCTAGGTCCAGTCCCTTAGATGCTCAGAGCCTTACTGTCTTACCTGGCAGGTAATAGCTATTTGATACTATTGTTGTTTTTATTGTAATCACTCACATTACACTGTATCTAAAAATCAAGAGACTACTGTGGTATATTCAGACAATGGAATATTATATATGGGGATAAAAAGACATGGAAAACCAATACGTATTACTAAGCGAAAGAAGCCAATTTGTAAAGGCTACCTACTGTATGATTGCAACAGATGACATTCTGGAAAAGCCTAAATTATGGAGACAGTAAAATGATCAGTGGATGCCAAGGGTTGAGGGGTGGAGAGCTAGAGCACAGAGGATTTTTAGGGCAATGAAACTATTCCATATGATATTATAATAGTGGATACATGTTATTACATATTTGTCAAAACTCATAGAATGTACAACATTAAGAGTGAACACTAAACCCTCCTACACTGTTGGTGAGAATGTATGGTACAGCCACTATGGTGAACAGAATGGTAGTTTCTCAAAAAATTAAAAATAGACCTACCATTGTTGTTCAGGGCTCAGACGGTAAAGCGCCTGCCCGCAATGCGGGAGACCCGGGTTCCATTCCTGGGTCGGGAAGATCCCTGGAAGAAGGAAGTAGCAATCCACTCCAGCACTCTTGCCAGGAAAATCCCATGGATGGAGGAACCTGATAGGCTACAGTCCATGGGGTCACAAAGAGTCGAACACGACTGAGCGACTTCACTTTATTGTTCAGTAGCTCAGTGGTGTCCGACTCTTTGCGACACCGTGGACTACAGCACACCAGGCTTCTCTGTCCTTCACCATCTTCTGGAGCTTGCTCAAACTCATGTATATCAAGTTGGTGATGCCATCCAACCATCTCATCCTCTGTTGTCTCCTCCTCCTACCTTCTATTTTCCCAGCTTCAGAGTCTTTTCTGATGAGTCGACTCTTCTCATCAGGTGGCCAGAGTATTGGAGCTTCAGCTGTAGCATCAGTCCTTCCAATGAATATTCAGGATTGATTTCCTTTAGGATTGCCTGGTTTGATCTCCTTGCAGTCCAGAGGTTTTTCAGGAGTCTCCTCCAACACCACAGTTCAGAAGCATCAGTTCTTGGGCGCTCAGCCTTCTTTATGATCTAACTCTCACATCCATACATGACTACTTGGGAAAACCATAGCTTTGACTAAGTGGACCTTTGTTGGCATACTAATGTCTCTGCTTTTTAATATGCTATCTTGGTTTGTCATAGCTTTTCTTCCAGGGAGCAAGTGTCTTTTAATTGTATGGCTATAGTCACCATCTGCAGTGATTTTAGATCCCAAGAAAATAAAGTTTGTCACTGTTTCCATTGTTTCCCCATCTATTTGCCATGAAGTGATGGGACCGGAATGCTGTGATCTTCATTTTTTGAATGTTGAGTTTTAAGCCAGCTTTTTCACTCTTCCTCTTTCACCTTCATCAAGAGGCTCTGTAGTTCCTCTTCACTTTCCGCCATAAGGGTGGTATCATCTGCATATCTGAGGTTTTTGATATTTCTTCCAGCAATCTTGAGCTTCATGCAGCCCAACATTTCGCATGATGTACTCTGCATATAAATTAAATAAGCAGGGTGACAGTGTACAGCCTTGATGTACTTTTTTTCCAATTCAGAAACAGTTTTTTGTCCCATGTCCTGTTCTAACTGTTGATTCTTGACCTGCTTACACGTTTCTCAGGAGGCAGGTAAGTTGGTCTGGTAGTCCCATTTCTGTAAGAATTTTCCCCAGTTTGTTGTGATCCACACAGTCAAAAGTCTTTAGCTTAGTCAATGAAGCAGAAGTAGATGTTTTTCTGGAATTCTCTTGCTTTTCCTGTGATCCANTGTGTGTGTGTGTGTATGTAGGATCCCTCTGTTTATCTTTGGTGGATGACTTTACCCGCCCTCCATTCAGAAATGTTTTGCAAACTTCATGCAGAAGCAGACAATCACCACCTATTTGATAATCAACATATCTAACGGTGAGTGGACGGGTATGCCCTGTGGCATATTCTCCACTAATGTCTCTGCTTTTTAATATGCTATCTTGGTTTGTCATAGCTTTTCTTCCAGGGAGCAAGTGTCTTTTAATTGTATGGCTATAGTCACCATCTGCAGTGATTTTAGATCCCAAGAAAATAAAGTTTGTCACTGTTTCCATTGTTTCCCCATCTATTTGCCATGAAGTGATGGGACCGGAATGCTGTGATCTTCATTTTTTGAATGTTGAGTTTTAAGCCAGCTTTTTCACTCTTCCTCTTTCACCTTCATCAAGAGGCTCTGTAGTTCCTCTTCACTTTCCGCCATAAGGGTGGTATCATCTGCATATCTGAGGTTTTTGATATTTCTTCCAGCAATCTTGAGCTTCATGCAGCCCAACATTTCGAATGATGTACTCTGCATATAAATTAAATAAGCAGGGTGACAGTGTACAGCCTTGATGTACTTTTTTTCCAATTCAGAAACAGTTTTTTGTCCCATGTCCTGTTCTAACTGTTGATTCTTGACCTGCTTACACGTTTCTCAGGAGGCAGGTAAGTTGGTCTGGTAGTCCCATTTCTGTAAGAATTTTCCCCAGTTTGTTGTGATCCACACAGTCAAAAGTCTTTAGCTTAGTCAATGAAGCAGAAGTAGATGTTTTTCTGGAATTCTCTTGCTTTTCCTGTGATCCAATGGATGTTGGCAGTTTGATTTCTGCTTCATCTGCCTTTTCTAATTCCAGCTTGAATATCTGGAAGTTCATGATTCATGTACTGTTGAAGCCTAGCTTGTAGAATTTTGAGCATTTCTTTGCTAGCATGTGAAATGAGTGCAGTTGTACAGCAGTTTGAACATTCTTTGGCATAGCCCTTCTTTGGGATTGGAATGAAAACTACCTATGATTGGAATGAGAGCTACCATATGATTCAGCATCCCACTCCTGGACAGATATCTGCAGAAAATGCTGATTTGAAAAGATCCATGTACCCCATGTCCATAGCAGCACCATTTACAATATCCAAAAAGACATGGGAACAATGTAGATGTCCATTAATAGATGAATGGATAAAGAAGATGTGGTGTGTATATATATATATATAGTCAGCCATAAAAAAGAATGAATATATGAGTTGCAGCAACATGGATGGACCTAGAAATTATCACACTAAGTGAAGCCAGTCAGACAGAGACAAATATATGATATCACGTATGTGTGGAATCTAAAACATGGTACAAATGAACTTATTTAGAAAACAGAAGCAGACTCACAGACATAGAAGACAGATTTATGATTACCAAAGGGGAAGAGGCAGGGATCAATTCGAGTTTGAGATTAGCAGATACAGACTACTATATATAAAATAGATAAACAGCAAGGTCCTACTGTAGAGCACAGGTAACTGTAGTCAGTATCTTATAATAACCTATAATGGAAAAGAATATGTATATGTAACTGAATTACTTTGCTATACATCAGAAACTAACACAACACAACTTTGTAAACCAGCTATATTGCAATTTTAATAAAAAGAGAGAACTCTGGTATAAGCTGTGGATTTGGGGTGATAATGATTTATCAGTATAGGTTCATCAGTTTTAATAAATGTACCATTCTGATGGGACTGTTGATGTAGGAGGCTATGGGTGGGGGAGCAGGTAATATATAGGAATTCTCTGTATTTTCCACTCAGTTTTACTGTGAAGTTAAAATTGCTTTAAAAAATTAGGTCTATCACAGATACAGAGAGCAAACTAGTGGTTACCAGTGGGAGGAGGGAAGAGGAAGGGGCAGTACAGGGGTGGGAATTAAGAGGTGCAAACTGTGAGGTATAAAATAAGCTGCAAGTATATATTGTATATCACAGGGAAGATAGCACATATTTTATAATAACTATAAATGAAATATAGTCTCTGAAAATTGTGAACCACTATATTGTACACTTGTAACTTATATAATATTGTGAATCAAGTGTACTTTAGTAAAAAATTCAATAAACAAGATAAATGAGACAACAACAAAAAATTAAGTCTATTTAAGAAAAACAAAGAGAGACTTCCTTGGCAGTCCAGTTGTTAAAAAATTGTATTTTCATATCCAGCCTGTCAAGCCCTTCCACTGCTGGGTGCGAGGGTTCCATCCCTCACCAGGGAACTAAGATCCCACAAGCTGCATGGTGCAAACAAAAAAGATTACAAAATAAAATCAAACAACAACAGCAAAAACAAACCAAGAAATGTGTCTTGTGTTTTAGTGAAGCATCCTCTTCTCTTTTGACCCTCACTATTTTGTTGGATGTGGAAACTGGAGAACAGTGTGCTAAAGAGTGAGCTACACCTTCAAGACTAAAAAGTACGCTAACAGAAGATAAAACAACAAATCATTTTTACTGTGGCCATCCCATCTTTTCTAAAACTTAAAATTACGTGCTTGCATGTGTGTGTGTGTGAAAACTTTAAATACTTGTGTAGAGCTTTGTGGATTGGGATTTAGTCATTTTCATAGCTTGTGAAAAATGTTTTTCTTCATCCTTAAGATTTACTACAAATTAAAATTTCTTAACGAAGTGGTTTGTTCATGCTTTTCTCCTGTATTGCTAAATCTCTCTCTAATTAAAATTTCTAGTACCGACCGTTTAAAACAAAGAAAAACCAAACCTGCTCTGAAATTCTGAAAGATGAGTTCAGGTTTCTTCTGTCTGTTGCAGAAAACTCGGCCTAAATACAGAGTAATGCAAATCATCCTGTGTCACGTGTCTTGTAAGATCCAATCCCTTGGAGTTAACTGTGCCTCATCTTGGCAGCCTACGTAGGTGATACTGCTTCCTCTGTTGTTTGCTTCCTCTGTTGTTTTATGCGGGGTCTTGTCAGAAAGTATATTTATAAACTGTTCATTTTTTTCTTTAAGTGATTATAATAACTACTTGGTGATAAAATACTGAAGCTGAACACTTTGAAATTAAGAGATATTCATTTAGTAGCTTTGGAATCTTTTAATCTGTTGTGTATATGGTAGATAGTAAAAAATACGCTGTTCAGGTTGTACTTTCATTAAATACTTACCAATGCGAAATATCAGTGTTTAGTGATTTATAAGCCCTACTTTTGTTTCAGTGTGAGGAAAGCATTACATTTCATCAGAAATATTTTATACCTGATATATCCTGCCTGACACAGTATAGTATTCTAATACTCTTCTCCTTTTATCTCATTTAAGAAAAAAGCTGCAAAACTGAGGATTGTGAAAAGATATCCTTGTCCTTGGGATTGATCGATCCGTGACTCAGTGCGTGTATTCTGCTCAGAATTTGGTCAGATAGCCTGTTGTTTGCCTCTCCTAGAATCTGATTCTGTCGTACATTTCTGTTAAAAAAAGGCTTCCTACATTATCTCAAATTGTACCCAGGGCTTGACTCACCAAAACAGTCTGTTGTTATCTGAGCAGTATGCTGTAAAATAATAGAGATTTTTGGTTTTGTTCTTCCTTTTCCCTCCCCCTATTTTAGGATCATTACTGTGCTTAAATTGTATTTTCATATCCAGCTTGTCAGGGACAGCTACTGTGCAGCCATTTCCAATCATACTTCTTTTGTGAGGAGAACCATAGCAGCTTCAGGGCAGCCCAGTGAGAGGATTTCTATGATGTATAGGACAGCTCTGACATTAACAAGGCAGTGCTGCCTTTAAAGTTGTAGGGTAGAGCCGTGGAACGAGGAAGGACAGGCTAGTGGGACGTGCAGGTTTGTAACAGATAGTTACAGAGGGCCATGTGTTGTACTGAACTGGAGGTTAATTTACAGATTAATAGCCTGTGTGTCATATCTCACTGTGATACAAACATAGTGATTCAGGTACTTTTTTAAATACTAGCAAGCAGCTAAATTGTACAGATTATCAATGGTTCTTACGGTTTTTTTCCCTACCGTTTGCATTACTGTATCTAGGGTCTTTTCTGGGTCAGGTTACATTTAAATTGGACATCTATTTTATGTATTCAGAATATGGCCCTGAACCACTAACAGAGGTAGAAGAATCTGGGCTGTACAAGATTTCTGCACAGGAAAAAATTCTTTACTGTGTTTGATTTCTGAGATAAAAGGGCAACAGGTAGCATTCTCTTTCTGAATCCTGTACTTTGTTTAGTGATTCTCATTTTTTAAGAAAATAACATAATTTGAACAAGCATAAAGTGTTTGGCTAGATGTTAAAAATAAAATGATTGAAAGATAATTGACAATGAAAAGAAAATCACATTTAATTAGCTGTTGCTCTGAGCTTAAAACTCATACTAGAGAAATTGTACTATTCATTGGTTATCATCTCTACTTTTCACATTGCCCTTGACAATTTCCTAAGCACTCCCCAGCATTTACTCATTTGATCCTCAGCATTTTTCTGGAGCAGGCAGGACAGTATAGTTTAGTACGTCAAAGAAACATACAGAACTTAAATGCAAGCTAACTGGGTTCTGGTTTTGGCTTCCTTCCTCTTTTATTATGGATAAATGTATTATAACTACCATTCCCAGCTTGCAGTGCTCTTTTTTAGTCTCTCTCTTTGTTGATACTGTTTTGTCCCAGCATCTGGGTGTGTTACATATTGAAACACTGTAGTTCTCCAGGGGCTGTTCTGTCTTGAGTAAACAGCTACACTCTTTCTTGTTTGACGCAAATTAAAGATAAGTTCTCAGGTTCTTATTAGAAGGGTTCATAGATTTAGACAAAGTTTGACTATAGCTATCTTGGCAGTCTTTTATAGTCCTGCATAAGGAGTTGGGGGAAGGTGGGATTGAATTTACCTATTAGAGCGTGAATGAACTATTATAAGAAAAAAGTAAACTGCATTTCAATCAGGCTGTCAAATAAAAGATCTAATCCCCAATGGAAATGGGATATAAATCCCATTGATATGAATAAAAGGTCTAATCTCCTGCAGGGATGAATGTAAAATCTATTGATGTAAATAGCAGTGTGTGTGTGTGTGTGTGTGTGTGTGTGTGTGTGTGTGTGTTGAAGGAAGAGTAAACCCCAAAGAATATTTTTTTAATTAAAAAAAGCCAAAGTCTAATCATTATCCTGACATATGCATTCTCTACCATCTGTTAAGAATCCATGTGGAGAATTTTAAACTTTACAGGAAAAAACCCTGATAATTCCAATTGCTGCTGTTTCTTAATTCATCTAAATTGTACTGTACAAATTCTGTGACACCTTGCAGAACTGAAAAATATCTGTGTTCCCAACTCTCTAAGACCAAACAAATCCTCTTTAGTAGACAACATACACAGTTCGCGTATTAGATGAGGTGTAGATACTATGTGGCCAAACAGGTAGTGCTTCTCAAGAATATATTCCTTTTAAAAGAGGCTTGTAAGGTTAGATGCTATTTGTCTAATTCTGATGCTGAAACTGAATGTCGGAGTGTTTGGGGGGAACCTCCTAGTGCCTTACAAAATGTAATTATTTTTATCTGAGTATATATGAATGTTTAAATATATGTGTGTATTTTATTTACCCCCATCTGTATTTTTCTTTTGGCTGCTCTTTGCAGTTTACTGGATCTTGATTCCACAACCAGGGATTGAACCTGGGTCCCAGTGGTGAAGGCCTGAGTCCTAACCACTGTACCACCAAGGAATTCCCCTAAGTATATTCAGAATATGGCCCTGAACCACGAACAGAGGTAGAAGAATCTGGGCTATATGAGATTTCTGCACAGGAAAATATTCTTTGCTGCCCCCAATATTCCTCCTTCTGCTCCCCTGTCAGAATTCTATTCTGTGTGTCTCCCCTGAACATTCCCTCTAATAACTTCAGTATGTATCTTCCCATTAAATTTCAGTTTTAACATCAAGAAGGAACTTATTTTGAGTTTATTGCTTCTTTTCCTTTTTTTTTGTTGTTGTTGATAAAATGGAATCGTCACTTAATTTTCTATTTCCTTTAAATGGCATGTAGCTTTTACTCTGGATTGTAATTTTGTCATTGATGTTATGCCAGTAACATACCCTGTTCTTCAGAGAATAATTACATGGCAGCATTCTGAAGACTCATCTGATCTTTCTTACCTTTTCATTGTTATTGAGTATTGGTGTTACTTATAAATACAGTTGATTAATTCTCAGTTGGACAGTAGAAAGGGTTCTTTTAATCCTCTTTTCTCTTTCTAAATTCTCGTTTTATTAACAGATATAAATTTCTCCATATTAGTTTTTCTGTACACAAAAAATTTAGTATCCTGTTTTCATTTGCGCAGTTGGTAAGTCTGAAGACCTGCAAAGTTTTTTCATTGCATTTTAGGTATGAAGATGGGTAACGTTTTTTTCCTGACTTTCTGGATTTGTGAAAAGTTATGTGCCTCTATCAGTTTTTGGTATGAAGAATCAGGGTTATATTTTCTGATTGTGTGGTTGATCACAGAGGAAAAAAGACGGAGTTTTAAGGCAATGCTGTGTGAGAAGATGTTTGAGTGGGCGTAGCCCTCTCATAACTGTTACATGAACAGGTAATGCTGAATGGACACAAGCGAGCTGAGTGGCTGTGTGGAGAAACAGAGCCTTGAAGCACAGAGTCCAGTTGTGGAGGACAGGGCTAGTGCCTGGAGTTGCTCTCGAGTGAAGCTTTCTGAAATTTGTGTGAGGGTTTGATGGGAATAAATTGCTGGCTTGAGTGGAAGAGGAGGCTGTTCTTCCCCCACTCCATCTCCCTCCTGTATTGACAAAGGTCATGGCACTTGGAGTGATTGACTTACATAGCAGAAGAATGAACCTGATTTTCTGTTGAATTGAGCCTATAAACTTCTGTGTTTTTCTTTGGGGTCTGTCTTGCTGTCATGTGAGCACGTTGATAGTATTGCTGAACGTCACAATATTTATCACAGTGACTACCTGTCTCAGAAACTGTGACTTCACGTGTCAGGGACTCTGAACCCTTCTGCCTGAACAAGCCCTGGTGAAACCTAGTGATGCGCATGTCAAGGGAATCGGAGGCGTGGAATCACGTGCTGGGTTTCTGGAGCACTTCTTGACAGATGAATTGAAGGAGGCAGTACTAGCCATTCTGGATATCTGGCACACTGGCCTATTGTTTATAGAAAATATATTCAAGAGAGAAGATAGCAAATTGTTAACTTTTTCTCTCTCCTTTCTGCCTTGATTCTTTCCAGCTTTTCCTTTCCCAGTTCTTTTGTCCTTCCTCTCCTCCCTCCTTTTTAGCTCTCATTCACTTGTTCTTTGTTGTTGTTCAGTTGCTGACTTGTGTCCAACTCTTTGCAGCCCCATGGACTGCAGCACGACAGACTTCCCTGTCCTTCACTATCTCTTGGAGTTTACTCAAATTCATGTCCACTGAGTCGGTGATGCTATCTAACCATCTCATCCTCTGCTGTCCCCTTCGTTGGCCGTCAGTCTTTTCCAGCATTTAGTGAGTGACAAATAGCCAGTTTGTGAGACTTTGCCTTTTCTTGAAGCTTCAGGATAATGTTCCAAGATAATTAGCAATGTTTAAGTTGAATATATGTGAATAACATTGAAAATACCTAGTTGCTTATGCCAGTATAACCTTCATCCATGACCAGCAGAAGTCATGATTTCTTTGTTTAAAACACACAGTAGCAAAAGTATATAGGCTCCCTACCTGTGAAGATGAGAGACTACTTAGTTAAGAACTTTGTTTGACACCACAGGCTAAGACTTAAGAAACACTGTAGCTCTCTGTTCCTTCACTGCCACCCAGAACTGGTACTGGCCTAGATCAGGGTCTTACTGGAGTTAATGTGATTATCATTATTTGCCACTTCCCTGGTGGCTCAGACGGTTAAGCATCTGTCTACAATGCAGGAGACCCGGGTTCGATTCCTGGGTCGGGAAGATCCCCTGGAGAAGGAAACGGCAATCCACTTCAGTATTATTGCCTGGAAAATCCCATGGACAGAGGAGCCTGGTAGGCTACAGTCCATGGGGTCGCAAAGAGTCGGACACGACTGAGCAACTTCACTTTCACTTTCACAAGGCTGGACTAGAACAGGCCTGGATGTGGAACCTAGAGGAGCCAACTACTGCACAGGGCAGCTCTCCCTTATTAGCTGGCCCTTANTGGTAGGCTACAGTCCATGGGGTCGCAAAGAGTCGGACACGACTGAGCAACTTCACTTTCACTTTCACAAGGCTGGACTAGAACAGGCCTGGATGTGGAACCTAGAGGAGCCAACTACTGCACAGGGCAGCTCTCCCTTATTAGCTGGCCCTTAAAAGAGTGTGCAGTCTCTGTGCTCTTAAAGAAGGGCACCTCCACTCCAGAACTAACTGACGTAAAGAATCCACCTGAACCTTGATTTAAAAAAAAATCCATAGACATGCACAACTCTATGCTGGATGTTCGTCTTGTCTTCTAGTGAACACAGCAAGGACTGCCAGGGCAATGCATTTCTGAGCGGCTCTCTGAAGTACGCTAGCGCCTTCTTTCAAAGGAAGCATTACACAGCTCATGTGATCTGACCTGTGTCCAGTGTGCACAGCTGTCTGTTTTTTTTCTTTCCCTCTTCTCAAAGACTAGTAAGTTTGCAGGTATTACGACCCCACCTCCCCTCTGTTTCAGGCCCCAGGGGGAGGCACAGCTGTGAATGCAGGGTGACTCCCCGACTCCCACGGTCCTGACTCAGGCTCTGATTGGTCGTCACCTTGCTCTAGCCATATGGCTGCAGAGTGCTCTAGCCTGCGTCCCTTTCTTGTTCTTTCCCCTACTGTTCCCTTCTGTTGTACAAAACACGAGGAGTGGGTTCTGAGCTTTGTCTCTTGCGTCTAGTTTAACCCGGTTAGGCAGTAAGCGGAAGAGCACAGTGTATTTCCCAAGGATGGCTGGAGAGCAGAAAAACACCCTTTCCTTTTGTGCCTGGTATAGTAATGATTTAGTTTCCGGTGCTAATTTTGTTCAAAGTCTATTTTTTGGCAGATATCACATTTATGTTTGTATTGTTTCTCCTCCTCCACCCTGATCTGAGCTGGGAGGTTTGTTTTTGTTTTGGTGAAGATTCTCTAGTCCCTTTCTTTAGCTGCCAGTGCTGCACTTTAACTAGTTTGTTAATGTGTTTAATTAATGCTGATTAATATGTTGGGGAGGGGGGCTGAAAGCAGCTCTAAATAATTAATTGTTCAATGTCTAAATGTTGTGGCAATCACCAAGTAATAAAATCTACATGTGATGCTCAGAATTATCCATAGCAGCACTGCTATTACTCCCCTTCTCTTAAACTATATCCATCCCATTACTCTGCCTTCTATATTTGAGAAATAGTGTTTTGAAGACTTGAAAGTTATTTTTATAATAATTTTATATTTTTATTTAATTTGCATTTTTCATATTCTGCAGATGGGTTTCTGGAAATACTTTGAATTCTGCATCTTTCTTTTTTCTTTTTAATGTTTAACTTCTCAGAGAGACAGTGCTAGCAAAGTGTAAAGTATAGCCTACTCCCCCTTCACTGGCCTTTATACGATATTTTCATTACCTAAAAAGAATCAGTAAAAAAAAAATTTTTTTTTGTCAAGAATGTATTTTGTATTGGCTTAACATTTTTAAAAAGTCCATTTTGTAAATATCTTAATGTTCAAGTAGGTTAAGCACGTAACCTGCAGGTTTGGCTTCTTTAGAGAGTGTTGTGTAGTGAAGTTGGTTAGAGTCATAAGCAGGAATGTGAAAATCAGCCTGGCCATTATGGTTTCACTTAACCCCTCATTTAGCGATTTTTATTTATTTACTTCTTCTCTATTTAAAATGTATATTAGAAAACAACAATCTGCTTTTGTCAGAAGTAACAAACCTCAGCTGGTGAACTCACCTCAAAAGTGTAAATGAGGAGTGCTGCTTAGACTTTCTTCTAGCCGTTAGGGCTGGAGAGTCAGAGCCCAAGTCAGGCCCCCAATGGTTAGTGTACTTTCTCCGAACCATTTGCCAGTCTTCAGTTCCACCGCCCCACACATCAAGTGAAGAGACCTTCACTTAGCCACGTAGTTCTAGATGCAAAGTTGAGTTGCGAACGAAGTTAAGTCTGTGCCTCTGTGGAGCATAACTTTGTTGAAATGTAGTATTATAGTAATGAAGTTTTCTGAACACACATTTTCTTTGATTTCAATAAAGTCAGGGAAAAAAATTTATTTGAAAATTTCATCCCATGTGCTCAAAACCCTGCTCTGCCTAAACAAAGTTTTCGCAATCCTGTTACATGAGTTACCTGTTTCAGTAAAGTCTCTTGTTGTGTATATCACATAGTGCTGGGATCGAGGTTTCTTAAAGTCTGCTTAATGTTTTAAACTGGGTACATACATGATGTTTGTTTGATTAATAAAAATTAGTGTGACTCGTATCTGTGTTACCAGATGCAAAAGAAAAAAGATGACCAACAATGTAGTGGTCTAAGATGACCAATTATTAGTGGTCTAATAATTCTGAGTACTTTACATGAGGCATTTGGGTACTGGTAGGAGTCTTAAGGTTATTGTTAATTACCTCATTTTACAGAACAGGAAATTGAAGCACAGATGGGTTATGTGACTTGACCAATGTCATATAACTGGTAAGTAGCGGAACTGAAATTTGAACTGAGGCAGTGTGTCTCCAGAATCATGTATTTACTGCTACTTTAAACTGTCCTTCAGTCCAGCACACCAAGGAATACTAGTCAAGCAGTCTCAGCTCTGCTCGGCGCCCTTCCTTACCTTTTCTTCTCATCTGTGGCTCAGCTTCCCTTTATACATGAATTGTTTCTTATGCCATGGGTTTCTTCTCAGTTGTCTTATCTGTTGTCTAAATTTTAGATGTAACATATTTTAGATTTAGCTGGTTCCAGAAAAGTTGTCAGGGGCATATAATTGCTGCCTATTTCTCTACAGCTGATAGAACAATATTCTAATAGATTTTATTCTTTTTTGTCCTCATTTGGTAGAAAAGAGTAGTTGAACAGCTACGGAAGAACCTGATAGTAAAGCAAGAACAACCAGACAAGTTCCAAATACAGCCATTGCCACAATCTGAAAGCAAACTACAAACAGCACAGCAGCAACCACTACAGCAGCAGCAGCACCACCACCACCATGCACAGTCGGCCGCGTCCTCCCCCAGCCTGACTGCGTCACAGGTAGCGTGTGCACGGGGCACCCTGCGCTTCGTGCTGCGGGCTGAATTGTCACTGGTCACGGAGAACAAGGTCCTGTTTCAGCCTGTACTAACAAGCTGAACTAGCGCTGAACAAAAGTTTTTTTGGTTACTTTTTTATACTGTTTCTGGGATAACAATCACTTGGAATTCATCGGCAGAAAGAAATAACATTACCAAGGAGTAAAAGTTAAATTGATTTCCCATGTGTCCAAAGAAGGGGAGAAGGTAATCAAAGAAAAGTCATGTCTCTGTGTTAGAGCAGAATTAAAGTCTTATTTTGAATTTCTGAAAGTGTTTATTTACACTTGTTCTAAATGTCTGTGACTTGACATCCTCGGGAATGGTTTTTCTGAAATGCTTAGCAGTTGGTGTGGAAATATTCCAGGATCAATGCCCATGGGACCAGTAGAAAGAGGCATTTAGAAGGTGATATATTTCATAGAAATGAAATATTCACTTCCAAGTTCATATTCATTTCATATGAGAATATGTATTTGTTCTCATACAGTGAAGGAAATCTGAAATGGAAGCTACAAGTCAAAAATAGTGCTGAGGTGTGGAAAGCTTGAGTATTCTAATTGGTGTAGCTGTGCAAATAAATGATTTTACTGAAAAGGGCATTTATACTACCACATAATGTAAGGATATTAAGGCATTCAAGACACGCAGAAAAGGATGTATTTAGAAATGGTTCAATTAAGAGAAGTAATCAAGCTTGATCTCCACACTCTTATATGTAGTGTGGGCATACCTTTTAAAATGGGACTCTTCAACAGTGGCTCCTGGTCTTTGGAAGTCGCAGACTCCTCTAAGACTCTGTAAAGCCGTGGATTCCCTCCCCGGAAAAAATACACATTCACACCTAATACAGTCATTTTTGCACATGGTTTTAAGGATTTGGGGATCTTCTGAAACCTAAGCATGGACACCGCTCACCCACCAGCACCATCTCCGCCATATCTTTATATGTAGAGCAGAAGATCATAGATTACTTGGTTAGTCACTGTTTATGTACAGTTTTGGACTGGTTCATATACAGTATTTTGCAAGTGCAAAAAAATACTTATAGAAATACTGAAGATACATTTGATAGAGGTTGTAACGTTATACTGGCGTTCACCTAAGGGCTTTACAAGTACAGTGTGCACAGTCCTCACCCCAGCCCTCTTAGGCCAGTATTATTATTATCTCTGATTTCTAGAGAAGATAACTAAGGGACAGAGAACTTAGTAATTGCCGAAAATCGTGTGAATGTTACGTGGTGGAGCAAAGGTTTGAACCCAGACATTCTGACTGAAAAACCTGTCCATTTGCTACTCTAAACTGCTATACAATGTCCAAAAGAGAAATACTGACATTATATAAAAGGCTAAAGAAGGAAAAATGAAGAGTCCCCATTGTAAATCAGGTAGCTAGAGTGGCCTGCATCATTTTTACCCTGATCTCTAAGGCTATTTGTAAATGAGGCATTCAAACTGACTTAAAACCCCCCCTAACCAGGACTTGCATTTCTTCCAAAAGGTTGCCTATCAGTTTACTTCTTTTGGAGTTTTTAACAGATTGGATTGGTTGTTCTCTTTCCAAAGTACAGTTTTATCAGAAAGTGTTTACATGGAAGGAGTTTTTTAGAATTCATTGTTTCCTGGTACTAGGAGTTTTCTGTTATTAATCCATGGAAACTTTTTCTTCAAGTACCATTCCATATTGCACAAATCAGAGGAAATACTTACCTAATACTTAAACAATAGTTATGCCCTTCCCTGGTAATCTGAGTTCTGTACTGATTTGGGATGGCAATAGTAAGGGGCCTGGGGCTATTCCCAAAACCGTGGCCTCTCCATTTGGTAGCCTATCTGATAATTTAACTGATTTAGCTAAGCTTGTTTTATATTGCCTTTTTTTTTTTTTAATGATAAAAGCCAAAAGATCTTCAAGTTTGGGGATTTTGTTTTGATAGTAAACTGTCTATCATGATTTATTGGGTGCTCCTTATATGCTCAGAGAAGGCAGTGGCATTCCACTCCAGTACTCTTGCCTGGAAACTCCCATGGACGGAGGAGCCTGGTAGGCTGGTCTGTGGGGTCACTAAGAGTCAGACATGACTGAGCGACTTCACTTTCACTTTTCACTTTCATGCATTGGAGAAGGAAATGGCAACCCACTCCAGTGTTCTTGCCTGGAGAATCCCAGGGATGGCGGAGCCCAATGGGCTGCCCTCTGTGGGGATGCACAGAGTCGGACATGACTGAAGCAACTTAGCAGCAGCAGCCTTATATGCTAGCTTTTAGTATACAGAGAGGTAGTAATGTCTTGGCAACTGAACAACAACAATGTCCCTGCCTAGAATCTGGTAAACTATGATAATTATTTTCATTAATTATGTAAATATTTATTGAGTCTCTACTATATGCAAGCCCCGTGCTGGGTACCAGAGAGGACAGATTCACAAATAAGACAGGGTTTCTGTCTTCAAGAACTTAAAAAATTTAGAAGAGAGGAAGATATAAACAGCTAACAAGAAAAAAATGAAAACACCAATGAGGAGCTGTGAAAATACCAGAGGACAGTAATATTGACCAGAGGGATCAGAGAGTGCTACATAAAGAAGGTAGCTTTTGATCAGGGCCTTCCTTGACAGATAAGAGAGTTCAGTGATGGAGCAGAGGGGAAAGAGTGTCACAGTGCAGAAAGAAGTGTAAACAAAAGTATGGACAGAAAGGAAATGGGTGCCTTGTGAGTAGTAAGGAGGCTGATGTGGCTGGAACTTGGATTCCAGGAAGTGGTGGAGAGGGAGATAGAACCAGCAAGTAGGAAGAGGCTAGCTTGTGGAAGCTCTCCAGTGTGGCAGAACTTTGGGGGTTTTTGACAGTCATAGGGAGTCATTAAAGGTTCATGAGGTTAGGGACAAATGGGAAGTTTAATATATGGCATATATTAAATGTTTCAGTCCAGAAAGTATTAACTATAAATTTAGCAATCTGTGTAAGGAAGGAGGAGACGCTAGGAAGAGCAAGCGTTTTAAGTTGGGTGATTAGCATGTACCAAGGCTGGCGAGAGGGAGGGAGGGGGGAAGGAAACCAGTTCCCTTTACTTAGCTAACTCCAGGTCATGTTTGTATGTATATTTTGAAAATTTTCCAATCTACAGAAAACAATGAAAGAACAGTTGAACACAGGTGTACTCTTCAACTTATATTCACAACTCTGCCATTTTAAATGAATACAGGTGTAAAGAAGCATGCAATTAATAAAACCAAACAAAATAAATCCTTACAGACAAAAGGGAGTGGAATTCTACTGATAGCTGTTCAAGTGTACAACGGTTACCTTCCATTCAAAACTAACAGTCTGAAATAGATGTGGAAGTTAATTAGAGCCCATAGTAATAATCCCTCTTAAGTTCTGATTTGTACGTTGGAGCCGGTCTTTTTAAATTCAATACGTTATGCTTTGCAGCCACTAGCCACATGTGACTGTAAAAAACCAATAACTTAGCAAAAAAATAAAAAGATTTTGCTGTTAGTACTTCTTGCCATGTATTTTCTGCATTAACTTCTAGTTCATGCAGTTTGGGTTTTGTCTATAAAGAACACCTTTATGAAACTGGGAAAATCACTGTCATCTCTTGAAAGAGATCATACTTGGACTGCATCAACCAGCCAAGGACTAATCACAGCTTCCATAAAAATAACTTTCTTTGTTTTGGGGCACCTTTCCTCTCTGTGTCTTTCTCTTTCTCCTGCCAGAACAACTCGGAGGTTTTCATTAGGTTTGGATATGAAAATTTTAAGGTTCTCTTTGTCATCTAAACTCAGGACTCCAGGATCCGTTTACGTTCCCTAGCACTTAGAATAAGCACCAGACCAGGAGTAAAGAGCTAACCAGTGCCTGTGGCAATACCTGGTGTCAGTAAGTGGTTAGCAAATATATTCATCAGAAGCTTTTCATCAGAACATACAGTACTAGGTCTTGTGCCTTTATATTCGGAGAGAGTTATGTAGCTGTTAGAAGACATGGAGTGAAATTAGCTACAACTAAATATTTCTAAAGTAGAATAAAAATACTAACATGTGAACACACTTGTTGGAATTCAGTGCTTTTTAGTGTTGCAGTTAATGGTAAGTATATAATTCAGGTTAGTTTGAGGTTTTACTCACTTTTTAAGAATAATTATACAGAAAAT
Source organism: Neotragus pygmaeus (assembly GCA_006410875.1). Classification (NCBI taxonomy): domain Eukaryota; kingdom Metazoa; phylum Chordata; class Mammalia; order Artiodactyla; family Bovidae; genus Neotragus; species Neotragus pygmaeus. Next base: position 1,823,481 of record SJYV01015141.1, read on the forward strand.
TGATAATGACTTAACCCGTACTAAGCATATTTTAAACAGAAGTATACTGACCCTCTTTTAAAGTAGTACAACATGCACAAACATTTTTAAAATCCATGTCAGTGAGTTCTGCTGATTATAGCTTTCCTTCCACAACGTGTGGTGGTACCAGGATTGAATGCCATCTGGTGTGACTTGCCCACCACTTCAAAAGTTCTGTGTATTTAAACGTTTTAAATTGAAAGATAGGACTAATATCACACTGGGTTAAAAACAGATACTAAGATAGCTGGTAATATAAAGTCAGTCCTTGCTGCTATACTACTGTAACATTTCTGATGACAAATAGCATTTCACTTTTATTTGGTTTTCATCACTGATAGGCATTGGATGGCCCGCTGTTTCCCAAGATAAATAATAATTATCAGTGTTTCCCCTTTTACTCTCATTTCACACTGGAGAGGACAGTGGCAAGGAAAATAAGCCATCTTGTATCATTGACTAAGGGAAGAGGAAACATTTGGGTGATATTAATTGTAGGATCAATAAGGATCGCTAATTATTCTCAATATGGGATAGATGCGGTCAGTTATTACCCTTTTTGGTTTAAAAAAAGGTGTTAAAAAGTTAGATAATACTTGCAAGTGTGTTGTCATGCGAGTGTTTAAGGCAGAAAAAGCACTTAGAACCAAATGACCTATTACACAAGGACTTGCATAAACACTGAAATAGAAATTCACAAAGGAATTTGTTCAAATCACCCTGGTTGAGGGCAGTGCTTGTCCAATAGAACTTTCTGTGGTGTTGAAAGTGCCACTGGCCAGTTTGGTAGCCATTAGACATGTGGCTATAAATACTTTCAGAGTGGCTAGTGTGAGTGAAGAACTGATATTTTAATTTTTATTTTGTTTTAATTAAATTTGAATACCCACATGTGGCTATTAGCTACGAAACTGAACAGGGCAAGTACAGAGTAAGAAGAAAAAGATGAAACATGATAATATTAAAATGAGAACCAACAAGTTAGACCAGGTATATTTTCATGTTTCTGAAACATCTCTATATTGAGTGACTAGTAGCGTTCAGTAGATGTATGTGCCATGAAATGAGAGTGTTTATATTTTATTCTTTTGTAGCTGGCTCCTTTAATTATGTTAATAGAAAAATACTGCTCCAAAGCTGCAGTAGTGCTTGTGGAGCATCAGTGAAGTCCTCTCACCTGAGTTCAGACTCTGATCTATCTATTTCTGAAACTCAGGTGTTTGTTTCCACCCCGTCGCCTTTTTCTGGGTCTTTAATCACTTCTGCAGCAGTCCTCCAGAGAGAAGATTGTTGGTAGTGACTCATATCCCTTTGGTATCAAGAGCTGGTATTTATTACTATACTAGTTGGTTAGTAGGTGACATTACCTAGAACTGGGGATTTACTGCCTTTGAGGCAACAAATTGTACTAATTCTCATGTGAGTTTCCTTTCCTCCTCTCCAAGGTGACACTCAAAAGAATTAAAACACACCGACTGTCCTTTTATCCCAGCCTTTGTGTCACAAAAGGCAGATAACCAGAATTATATCATGTTTCTTCATATTGATGAGGTTGTAACAGTTCAAGAGGTGGTGTGTACCTCATTGATTTGCAGCTTTTACCAAGTTTAAATTGAGAGCAAGCAAAAATTAAAAAAAAACAAACAAACAAGAAATAGTTACATTCATATTCTCTATCTGTAAACCCACTCCTTTCCTTGTTGAAAATCCTGCGGCCATATTATCTTGCAGTTATTACTATAAACAGACTTGAAGCTAAATTTGAGAACTCTGGCAAACTTGACATTGTCTTGCCCTGTAGTAAGAACTGTGCTCTATGTAGACAAAAGAAATGTTACACCAAAAAGCTTGACTGATTATAAGAACCATTGCTTTGTTTTCTTCTGGAGGTTAGCATTTTGTTTAGTGGGATGACACCTCAGTGTCCTAATATCTGTTCTCCATGTCTCCTAGAAGACTGTAACTACAGCTTCTATGATTACCACAAAGACACTACCTCTCGTCTTGAAAGCAGCAACTGCGACCATGCCTGCCTCTGTTGTGGGCCAGAGACCTACCATTGCTATGGTGACCGCCATCAACAGTCAGAAGGCTATGCTCAGCACTGACGTGCAGAACACACCAGTCAACCTCCAGACGTCCAGCAAGGTCCCTGGGCCTGGGGCAGAGGCTGTCCAAATTGTGGCGAAAAACACAGTCACTCTGGTAAGCCAACAGCTGCTACTCATGTGTGCCCACATGAGAGGGTTCAGGATATGCATTTGTAGAGTTATATCCGTGTTACGCTCCTGCTGGATTTTTCAGTCTCCATCAGTCTTCTGCCATACCAAACTCACCTTTGAGGCTGACGAGGGAATATGGCATTCCTGCTGTCTATAGGGGCTTCCCTGGTGGTTTGGACAGTAAAGAGTATACTTGCAATGCAGAAGCCCTGGGTTCAGTCCCTGGGCTGGGAAGATGCCCTGAGGAGGGCATGGCATCCCACTCTAGTATTTGAGGCTTCCCTGGTGGCTCAGACGGTAAAGAGTCTGCAGCGCGGGAAGCCCAGGTTCGATCCCTGGGTTGGGCAGATCCCGTGGAGAAGGAAATGGAAACCCACTCTAGTATTCTTGCCTGGAAAATCCCGTGGACCGAGGAGCCTGGCAGCCTACAGTTAATAGGGTTGTGAAGAGTTGGACACGACTGAGCAACTGACACACACACACTAGCTAAATAACTGTAGAGGTGTCCTGACACCAAGGATGGCCAAAATATGACTGACTTAAAGGGGGAAAATGCCCTTCACAGAGGCATTTACACGGCGTCATGTATCTCTTCCTCCATCCTATCCACAGTTCTCCCTGTGAAACTTGGGTGCGCTGGTGCTATACTGCTAACTTAGGGGAGATGCCCTGCTCAATTTTTTAGTTCACTCTTCCTTGAAATTGCACCCAGGAAGTACTGGAGTTAGTTGCGGCACTTTAAAAATGTTTAAGACACACAAATAACAGTGTCTGTTCCAAGGTCTATCAGAAAAAAACGACCTCTGGAAGGAAGAAGTTCTTAAAAATTGTTCTTGAGATTTCTCAGGTGAAACCATCTAAACACCAGTGTTTTCAGAATATATCCAAATTGCAGTTTAAAGGTGTGTTCTTAAAGTGGAAGCTAAGGGCTCTTGGTGGCTTTCGAATAATGACCAGTGGTGAGTGAAGCTAGAGGGCCTTAAAGGGAAGCTCTGCTTCTTACCCAGGAATCTTTAAGGAAGCAGCCAAATAACTCAGCCAGATGCTGAGAGTTAGAGAATTCTCTGTAGGAAGAAAGCCATTCACTGTTAGGTAAAACTCTTATATTAGGAAAAAGCTCATCTGTCTAGGCTGCAAATTTGATTTTACTTTGGAATCAGTGTTGGCTTTTAAAATACACAAGTGCAAGAGTTCTTGAATGTCAAAGGAAATCATCTAAGATTGCTGAGTCTGTTATGTTCTACATTAGAGGTATAAGGAAACAAATGTGATTGGTTCAGTTTATGGGGCAAAGCATGCAAGCAGGAGAGTAAGAAAGTTTCTTAAGGTGATGTTAATTCAGATGGTTAATTCTCCAGTGAAAGCTTGTAGAAAATATTGTCTGATCGAGAGAATAGTGATGCTGAAAATCCTTTAAGAATACTGAGCTTTAGCACTATTTATAATAGCCAGGATGACGGAAGCAACCTAAATGTCCATTGACATCTGAATGGATAAAGAAAATGTGGTACATGTATACAATAGAATACTACTCAGCCATAAAAACAAACAAAATTGAGTCATTTGTAGTGATGTGGATGGACCTAGCGTCTGTCATATAGAGTGAAGTAAGTCAGAAAGAGAAAAATATCACATGTTAACACATATATTTGGAATCTAGAAAAATAGTACCAGTGAATGTATTTTCAGGGTAGGAGTGAGACACAGATGTAGAGAATGGATGTGTGGCCCTGGGAAGGGGGTGGGTGGGGCGAATCGGAAGAATAGCGGTGACATGCACACACGACCGTGTGTAGGGCAGAGAGCCCTTGGGGAGCTGCACACAGCACAGGGAGTGCAGCTCGGTGCTCGGTGCCGACCTCGCGGGGTGGGAGGGGCGCTCGGGAAGGGCTGTGTGTATGCCTGTAGCTGGTTCAGTTCTCTGTATAGCAGAAACTAACACACATTGCACAGCAATCATACTCTTGAAAAAAAAGAAAAGGATGCCTAGCTTTTATTTTATATTGAATAATTATCTTCTCCTCTCATTTGTCTTTCTCAATTTTTTTAGCAGGTTCAGGCAACACCTCCTCAGCCCATCAAAGTACCACAGTTTATCCCCCCTCCTAGACTCACTCCACGTCCAAACTTTCTTCCACAGGTGAGTAAATCAGTGACAAGCCCAGTGATGGGTTAGGTGAGACAAGAATCCTTGTGGACCCTTTCAAAGCAGCCTGTAATGTACTTGTCAGTTCAACTGTATTCAGATCCCACTTAGCAAGAGATTCTAGCTGCAGATCCCTATACCATGAAGAAGCCTTTTTTTTTCCCCCCGGCATGTGGGATCTTAGTTCCCTGACCAGGATTCGAACCCATGCTCACTGCAGTGGAAGTTCGGAGTCTTAACCACTGGACCACCAGGGAAGTCCCTCAGAAGAAGCTTATGTTGTCATCAGGGTGTTTTTTTTTTTTTTTAGCAATGACAAATGGCTGTAGCAGAGGGATGTATGGAAAGGGAAATTGTCCTAAGTCTAAGTTTAAATAATTAAGATAGCACCATTTTCAACCTTATGACATTGCCTTACTGGAAGAATTTAGCCAGAACTGCCTGTCAATGGGGAAGGAATGCAGTTGTCACTTCTCTCCCCCACCGCTGAACCGTACATGCTGAGGAGAGTAGGGAGGAGACAGTAGCAAGCCACCTAGGAGAAAGCATTCTGTTCCTGGGAAGAGATGGCGCTGAGCCTTACACTGAAACCCAAAGTCTCGCTAATCAAGACTTAGACTAGGGAGCTACTAGGGAGCCCAGACCCAAGCAGCACTGCCCGTATTCACATGAGAGCGCTCTTCCAGCAGTTGGCCTGGGCTCACCGTTCTCATGACAGACTACCAGGATTGTCCCAGTATGGGTTTTGATGGGGAGTTGCCTTGCCTGGTAGAAAGATCGGGTATTCCTATCTGAGGCCTCAGCTTTCAGACAAAGAGAGAAGGGGAAGGAAGTTGTGGTCAGTGGCCGTTAGTGGTTTCTGCATTGCCTCGGGGAAGGAGACAGGCAGTGCGCACATGAGATGGATCAATAGTTTATCAGGTGAATCCTTAGTGCTGTAGGTATCGAAAGGGCCCTAAGAACTACGGATATGAGGGTTTCAGGATAGTTCTCAGCCTCATGCATCTTCTGACACATGTACAGCCATCACTGTGTCCACTGATGCTTTCAAACTGTGGTGCTGGAGAAGACTCCTGAGAGACCCTTGGACAGCAAGGAGATCAAATTAGCCAATCCTAAAGGAAATCAACCCTGAATATTCATTGGAAGGACTGATGCTACAGCTGAAGCTCTCATTCTTTGGTCACCTGATGCGAAGAGCCAGCTTACTGGAAAAGACCCTGATGCTGGGAAAGATTGAGGGCAGGAGGAGAAGGGGGTGACAGAGGATGAGACAGTTGGATGGCATCACTGACTCAGTGGACATGAGTTTGAGCCAGCTTCAGGAGATGGGAAGCCTGGTGTGCTGCAGTCCATGGGGTTGCAAAGAATTGGATACGACTTAGCTACTGTACAATTGTTGGAAGTACCGTATAGTCTGAGAACACATGAGAAGGACACCCAGCTCATCCTTGGAGTATTACAGAAAGTTTCCTTGAAGAGTTGACATTCAATCTTAGACCTAAAGTCCTAATGATGTTAATTTGACATAGTTATGGAGGAGGAATAAAAACGTGCCGGGCAGAAAGAGGAACATATATGCAAGTTCACAATGGCGAGAGACACGTAGGCTTAAGGAACCAAAGGAAATTTGATGTGGCTGAGTGAGTGGCCCACACAGCTGACTCAGGCTAGAGTAAGAGGTGGGGATGGAGAAGCCCATGGGCCAGTGCCTTTTGAATTTTGGAGGCTATAAAGGAATTGGGCCTTACCTAGGAACAGTGAGGATCCATTAAATTATTCTCAAACAAGTGCTTGGCATGATTATATTTTTGTTTTAGAAAATTCCCTCTTAACACTGTAGAGAATAGATTGGTGATTGTCTAGACTGGGGCAGGAAAAACCGTTAGGACAGTGTCAACAATGACAATAGCTAATGTTTAGAGAATCTTACTGTATGCCACTTATTGTAGTAGGCATTTTACATGGGTTATCTATTTTAATCCTCACAACAACTCTGTGAAAGTAGGTGGTTTTTTTTTAGATAAGAATCTAAGGTTTAGTCTGTTTTTCAAAGAGGTAGGTAATGGCCTGTTAGTAGACTGTGAAATCAATTTGGTGGACTGTAGCCAGTTTTTAAGTAAATGAAGAAAACAGAAAGGAAATGTTAAGAGTATGTTGCACATAAGTATTGTTTCATGAGGTTTTTTAAAAAATAGATGTATAGATAAATGTCTATGTATAGATAAATATCTAAGTTTACAGTGTAAAACATATTTCCTATTATGTATCTGCAGCATACACTATAGGGTTGTCTTAGATGCAGCTAAGTATTCAGACTCATAAGACTATCAAAGGCCACTCTCTGCACCAGTCCACTTGGAATGATACAGGACAGAAACTAGCGCTTGCCAGCAAGATAGCATCAGACATTTTTCTTCAGTAGGAGTCCCTACAGGCGTCCATACAACAGTCTCTATGGCTGTCCAGGGACTGCTCAGGTACAGGCAAATGAGGTCTTCATCAGAATAGTGGGAGAACCTGGCACAGAAGCATTATGCCTTTCAGGAACCCAGTATATCTTGCAACAATTCATAGGTTTGGCTTTCAAGGTCCCCGCAGTGGACAGTTACAAGAGTCGCCCCATTTTAGGAAACTGAAAGCATGGTGTCTGATCTTTTTTTTCAGAAGTGTTTATAGCAAGTTTCTATCTATGCTTTTTGCAAGTAATGGAAATAGTAGATTTGATTTAGCAACAAGAGGTCATTTTTACCATAAGCAGTGTTCCTGTTAACATAGTTGGCATTTTTCTGTTATCAGGCTTCCAAGGGTGTACAGCTAGAGTTAACTGAAGGTCAAATTCTTATGTATAAGGAGAAAGGATTTTGCCTCCAGGTCACAATTTAGAAAGTTTAAAAAATACTGGCTTGGAGATCAGGTATGTTACCTTAGGTTACACAGCTAACTAGTAAGTGGTAGAACTAGGATTTGAACACAGGCAAGGATAATCCTATGCTTTTAATCACAGTTTGCCGCCACTGTTGCAGTAAAATGACACAGCTAGAGTAGTGGCCGTGAGGCTAGAAAAGTGGCCATGTTTGAGAAGGGATTTAGGAAGCAGAGGCAGAGTGGAGGCATTAGGAATGGTTCTGAAGTGTTTTGTGTTTTTTTTCTAGTAAGAAAGGGACATTTACTGAGGTAATGATTATAAGAAGAAAGGATTGGAAGAAGTTGATAAGTTTTAGACATGTTGATTTTGAACTTCTTGTGAAATTTCCAAGTAGAGATGTATAACAGAGAGATGAACAAATGATTCTGAAGTTCAGGAAATGTCTGGTCCTAAGATCCAAGTGTGGAAGTCTTCAGTATGTAGATTGAAGCCATAGGATGCGTGAGAATTCCCAGGAGGAGTGAGGACATTGGGAAGTAAAGGGGTTCCAGGACAAAACCCTGAGAAATAGTTATATTTTGGGTTGAGCAGAGGCAAAGGAAGCCCCAAGGGAGACCTAGAGAAGGACTGGCTGAGAACGGGGAGTTAGAGGACCAGAGATGAAGCTGTGGGCATGAAGAAAGTTAGGATGCGAGTTCAGGGCACTGGCAGTGTGATTACCATCGATATGCCCAAGTTCTGGGTGGGATCAGTCTCTGGATTAGGCATCTGACCTTAGCCTGAAGAGGTAGCATGGTATAGGAGAGGGAGCTATGGTTTGGAATCAGAAAATCTACATTCTGGGATAGCATCTGGATCCTCTTAAGAGCTGATGCATCTCTGTAATATTTTATATCATGAGATCTATAGAATTGATAATTCTAAAGTGGCTATCAATAAATATTTGTACTGAATACCATTTCACATATATAGTGTAGAAGATCTGGCAGTGTCTAAAGCTCATAGGACTTGAGAAGTTTAAGCAATACGATAATTGTTCTTTCTTTCTCCATAGGTTCGACCCAAGCCTGTGGCCCAGAATAACATTCCTATTGCCCCAGCACCTCCTCCCATGCTTGCAGCTCCTCAGCTTATCCAGAGGCCCGTCATGTTGACCAAGTTCACCCCCACGACCCTCCCTACTTCCCAGAATTCTATCCACCCCGTCCGTGTCGTCAATGGGCAGACTGCAACCATAGCCAAAACGTTCCCCATGGCCCAGCTCACCAGCATTGTGATAGCTACTCCAGGGACCAGACTTGCTGGACCTCAGACTGTACAGCTTAGCAAGCCAAGCCTTGAAAAACAGGTACAGGCACAGTATGCACCTGCTTTGGGCAGTACCTTTCCCATTGAGGCTGGGCAGCCTGTAAGGGGTCTTGATCTTCTCAAAGGTTCTTTATCTCAGCACCATTGTTAGTTGCTTATCAGGAGATAATTTATCCACAGTACAAAAGGGCCATTCTTACCGAAGAAAGTTGGGGTTGCTTTACCATCTCCTTGTAGGTGGATTCTGATTCTTGTGTGAGTGAGCTCCCCCTGCTGGTGCAGAAGCAGAAATTCACAGATGAGTTCTGCCTCCCTCAGTCAGGAAGCACAGATAAGGAGTAAACAGAAAATGCCGTGTTCCTTTCGACCCAGTGAGAATCCAGATGAGGATATCACTATAAAAGTCAGGAAGAATAAACAAAACAAGGAAAAGAATTTCATTACAAAGATTTTCCCTGTCTCTTACAGACAATGAGGAACCAATGGAAAATTAAGATTTCTAAAATGCGTTCTTTTAACTCTAGAGGTTACAGACATTTTAGCTCAAATAGTGAAGCCTTTCATTTATATTTCTAAAATCAGATTTTCTGTCAGAAATGCAAGTCTATAGAACTAAACCTCCAAGAATACATAAGGGTTCTATGACAGAAAGACTTCTAGGATTTATAGGCAGTCACCATACTCCATTTAAAGAAAAACCAATGACAAGAATTTTGCAAAGAAAAGCTCTTTTAAGAAGGTTGCTTTAAAAAGTCATTGACCTATTTCTAATTGCTCAGGCTTGAGTTCTCATTCATCTGAAAATAGTCTCTGGTGATCCTGAATCTTCTGCTTCTGGGTGGCTGACCATGATTCAGAGAGGCTGGCCAGATGGTGGGAAATGAGAAGGCTTCCTGCTGCCTTGGCCGCCTTGAACAGAGGAGCCTTATGCATGGAATACCGGCTTTCTACCCAGGCAGCTCATAAATGCTGCTAATCTGGCACTAAGAATCTGGGTACCACAATCTTATATTAGGAAATACAAGTGAAAACATGTATCTATTCCTGGGGAGCCTACTCAAACTCTAGGAAATGCTTTGAGGAACATTTAGAGATAAATGATTTAACATGCATTTTAGATCAGAAGTTTTCAAATTCATTATCAGCGAACTTCAGTATGAAATAAGGAAAGGAAGATGCCCAAGGTTAGGAGTTTGGGTGGAGTCATGTTTGTAGACCATCTGCCGTCATGTCCTGTGCTGGCTCTCAGACGACCTCTGAGGAGCCTTAGAGTTAAGAAGAATGTGGTTTCAAAACGTTATTTTAGAAAGTTATTTCTCTTTGACCTCTTATTTGATCAACATATTTTTAGGAGACAAAAATCTTTTCCATTTCATTTCATTTTTACATTTCTTATTTTTTTCTGTTTACAACAATGATACATATTCATTGTAAAATAAAATCCAGATATTACAGAGATACGTACGGTAGAAAGTGCATTCTCTCATGATCTGTGAAGAGAGTAAACTTCTCCCATAATTTTTTCCTTCTAAGTTGCTACTAGCAGTTTAGCATCATATTCCTCCATATTTTCTTTTTAAAGCAAAAGGCAAAATCAGATTATATATTACTTTGTAACTTGTTTTTTCCGTATTAGATCTTGAATATCTTTTCCTCAGCCATAGATATTGATAGAGCTCTTCATGTTAATTATAATTCCATAAAAAAACTTTTCCAGCAGTGAATTCCATGGGCTCCCTTCTTGTTGATCTAATAAACAAATGCAGTCATTGCTGTTCTAGTTTAGCAGACCACTTGGCATAGCAGTCTTACAGGTTATCAAGCTCAGTCAGCAAGGATTCTCTTTAGACTCCATTTTCAGGATTATCTTCAGATCTTTCTACTCTCCCCCTTTCTCTTCATATTTCATTTCCAGTATCTCATTTAGAGCTGTTTAAGAGATCTCACAGATAGGCAGTATGTAGCCACGGAAGTACCACTTACAGCCTACTCATAGAGATACCCAAACCTGTATCTAACATTCTGTATGTGACCAGGCTAGATGGATTCCTTTCTGCTTTCTGCTCTTTTGTTTAGGATGATAGCAATCATTTAATAAAAATGTGTTGATTCCGTGCCAGCTGTTATGCTACATGTACTGATATGAAAGTTGGTAAGTTAAAGCCTGTGCCATCACAAAACTCAGTCTCTAGAGCATTTGGGGCAGGTGCTGTGACTGCCTTCATAGGAGGAAGCACGGCAGGTTGGGTAGTTTCAAAGACTTCCTTGTAGGAAAGGAAAGAGGTAACATCAGCTATAACAGCAGTTGTCTCACTTCTCCTCCCCCTGCCCCCATTAGGCATCTGCAACTTCTTATCCACCCCAGATGAAAGAGCCCCTGTCTTATCCCTTATTGGAAGCCATATTACCCTGTGGCTGTGAGAAACTGAGTGGTAAAGTTTAAAAGAGCTTTGAGGCTAGAAACATATTTAAGGCAGAAAAGTAGGTAAGGGCAGTCGGAGCCCCCACTCTGCTTCATTTCATGTCTGTGTCCTCTCCAGCATTTTGTGAAATGGGGCTAAACACCTGTGGATACTAGAAAGTCATAAAGCACTTAAAGTCTGTTAGACTGTGCCTGGCACAGTTACTTCCCAGGAATTAACATTCATTTTTTATCCATGCCATCCCATCCCATCCCCTGCAACAAAGCCTTCTGTGTATTTCCCAAGGCTAGACTGCTGAAAAAATTCCCAGGTTCTATGGGAAAATTTGTCAGATTGCTACCCATTCCCCTACTTCCATTTATTATTTTATATAGAAACCTACACAGTATCCTCTTTAAAAAAAAAAAAAAAGTACTTCCAAGTTGAGAATATTATCCTATACATTATCTTCAAATCCCAGTCTTCCCTTTCAGGAAATTTGCGGTAGTGACTCTGCCCTCCAGTGGGGAAAACAGAGCCAAGTGACCAAAAGATGGATTTTGCTTTGCTCTCAATCCAAATTTTAACCTTGATTGGTATAACCATTTGGACATTTAAAACCTTTGCAGGTGTCTGATTATTCATGCATCATGGCCTCAAAAGGTGAATTTGTAATTCAGAGGTATATGTGGCTAATTTAGTTCTAATATTTTTCAGAGTTCTTGGATTCTATCTTTTAAAGCCAAAAAGAGAACAAGATTTGCAAATTCAGACAGGTGCAGAGTAGGAAATAAAAATAAGTAACACAGATTGGGAGTAAACAAATGGATTTTTTTCCCCACTTTCAATGGGAACATGAATACAAGAGATATCCAAGTCATATTCTTAATTTATCTTTGAAATAGTAAGACCAGTGTAACAAAAATTGACATTTTGGCCTTGGTGTCAAGAATAGAAAATAGAAAAGGCTGCGGTAAACTGCAGAGTAATATACTCCATCTCAAGGAGGCAGCTACTTTTTGACAGTAGCCTATTTTTATCATATGGAAAACTTCTCTAAGAAAAGGCAGAGGGCTTTTCTGGTGGCTCAGTGGTAAAGAATCTGCCTGCCAATGCAGGAGACATGAGTTTGCTCCCTGATCTAGGAAGATCCCACATGCTGCAGAGCCCCTAGGCCCATGTGCCACAACTATGGAGCCTGCACTGTAGAGCCTCTGCTCTGCATAGGAAAAGCCACTGCAATGAGAAGCCTGCACACTGCAATTAGAAAGTAGCCTCTGCTCGCCACAGCTAGAGGAAAGCCTCTGCAGCAGTGGAGACTCAATGCCGCCAAAAATAAGTAAAAACCAGAAATCCAGATAGTTTGAGAGGTTTTGAGATACACTTTTGTTCCTTGTGCTTTTTGGTGTCATAGGTAAGAAACCATTGTCACATCTAAGGTCACAAAGATTTAACCCTAATTTTTCTTCTGAGAGTTGCATGGTTTTAGCTTTTATGTGTCAGAGAAGGCAATGGCAACCCACTCCAGTACTGTTGCCTGGAAAACCCCATGGACGGAGGACCCTGGTAGGCTTCAGTCCATGGGGTCGCGAAGAGTCGGACACAACTGAAGCGACTTAGCAGCAGCAGCAGCTCTTACATGTAGGTCAGTAATCCATTTTGACTTAAATTTTCCATATTTAATGTGAAACAAGGGTCCGTGTGGATACCCAGTTCTTCCAGCACTATTGTTTGAAGAAACTATTCTCTCCGCATGTGAACGATCACCACATCATTGTTGGAAATCTGTTGGCCCTGGGTGTGTGGGTCTGTTTCTGGACTGTCGGTCCTGTTCTGTTGGCTTGCATGTCTGTGCTTGTGCTGTTACCAACCACACCGTCTTTAATTGCTGTGGTTTTGGACTTGGCAAGGATGAGTCCAACATTTTCCGTTTTTCAGTATTGTTCTGGCCCTTCAGGAGTCCTTGTAGCTCTACATGAATTTGAGAATTTGTCTTTTCCAGTCTTTCTGCAAAAAAAAAAAAAAAAAAAA
>SJYV01015141.1:1836548-1875338 GCA_006410875.1 Neotragus pygmaeus
AAACATGAATTTGGAAATGTGTCTTTTTCATTTTTTTGAAAAAAAAAAAAAAAAAAAAAAAAGGAGGGGCTGTTGGAATTTTGATAGGAATTGTGTTAAATCTGTAGATTGTATAGTATTGCTATCTTAATAATAATATTCAATCTTCCTATACTTGAACATGGGTGTCTTCCCATTTATTTAGGTTTTCTTTATTTCTTAGCAGTGTTGTATAACCTCCGAGGTTAAATTTATTCCTAGATATTTTGTTCTTTTGGATGATATTGTAAATTGAGTTGTTTCCTTAATTACCTTTTAGGATTGTTCACTGCTATTATGAGTTACAATGTGTTAGAATTCATGTATTAGCTATAGTAGTTGCTTTGTGGATCTTCAGGATTTTACGTATGTAAGATCAGGTCTTCTGCAAATAGAGTTTTACATCTTCCTCTGCAGTTTGGATGCCTTGCATTTCTTTTCCTTGCCTTATTGCTCTGGCTAGAGTTCCCACTACATTGTTCAACAGCAGTGGTGGAGGTGGGCATGCTTCTCTTGTTCCTCATCTCAGAGGGAAAGCTTTCAGTATTACACCAGTGAGTATGGTGCTTGCTGTGGTGTCGCATAAATGTCCTTTATAAAGCTGAGCGTTCCCATCTCTTCCTAGTTTTTTGAGTGTTTGTATCATGAATGGGTATTGCGTTTTCACAGATGCTTTTTCTGCATTAACTGAGATGATCATATTGTTTTTCTTTGCCTTTAACATGGTATATTAACATTGATTGTTAAAAATGCCTTCCATTTCTAAGATAAGTTCTACTTTATCATTGTGTATCATCCTTTTAATATACTGCTGGACTTGGTGTGCTAGTGTTTTATTGAGGATTTCTGCATCTATATTCATAATAGATAACTGTTTTGGGGGAAAGTTTGAGGAAGATTGGTGTTCTTAAAATGTTTGGTAGAATTCACCAGAGAAACTGACTGTCCTGGACTTTCTTTTCTGAGAGTATTTTGATTACTGTTTCACTCTCTTTAGTTGTATATTCTGTCGAGATTTTCTGTTTGAGTCCGTTTTTGGCAATTTGTATCATAAGAATTTATCCATTTCATCTAAATTATCTGTTTTGGGCGTACAATTTAAAAATTTTTCTAAGTTCAAGTATAGTTGATGTACAATGTTGTGTTAATTACTGCTATACAACATAGTGATTCAGTTACCATTCATCTTTATATTCTTTTCCATTATGGTTTATCGTAGGATGTTGAATGTAGTTCTCTGTGCTGTACGGTAAGAACTTGTTGTTTATCCATCCTGTATATAGGATGGATATATATCTGCTACCCCAGCCTCTCACCATCCCCTCTGCAAGCCCTTCCCCTTTGGCAGCCTGTTGGTGTACAGTTGTTCAGTGTTTTCTCTTATAATCCTTTTTATTTCTATAAGATTCATAATAATATCACCATTTTTATTTCTAATTTTCATTACTTGTGTCTTTTTTTTGTCTTATCCTATTTAACTAAAGACTTGTCATTTTGTTGATGTTTTCAAAGAATCAACTTATGGTTTCATTAATTCTGTTATTTTTCTATTCTCAATTCATTTATCTCTACTCTAATGTGGAGATAATTTTTACTGTTTCCTTCCTTCCACTAGCTTTGGGTTTAGTTCTTCTTGAGTTCCTTAAGCTATAAATTTAGGTCATTGATTTGGAATCTTTTTTATTTTTTAATGTAGACCATTACAGCCATGAATTTCCCTCCGAGCAGTGCTTTCACTGTGTTTCATCAGTTTGGGTATGTACGATTATCGTTTTCATTCTTCAGGGAGATAGAAAATTTCCCCAGTGATTTCTTATTTGTTCCACTGGTTGTTTAAGAGTATGTTGTTTAATTTCTACCTACTTAACAATTTTAAGTATTGCTTTGTATCAAGTTCTGGCTTCTGTTATCATCAGAAAAAACACTTCATATGATTTCAGTCTTTTAAAATTCATTAGGATTTGTTTTGTGTCCTGAAATATGGTCTGTCCTGAAGAGTGTTTCATGTGTACTTAAGAAGAATGTGTATTCTGTTGTTGTTGAGTAGGTGGTGGTTTGTATGTCTCCTAGGTCTAGCTGGTTTACAGCGTTAAGTCCTCAATTTCCTTACTGATCTTCTTTGTACATGGTCTTTCCTTTATTTAACGTGAGGTATTAAAGTCTTCAGTTATTATTATAGAACTGTTTATTTTTCCCCTTCAGTTCTGTCAGTATATGCATCATATGTTTTGAAACTCTGTGGTTTGGTGCCTGTGTATTTAAAATTGTCATATCTTCTTGATGAATTGACTCTTTTGTCAATATATAATGACCTTTTTGTCTCTTATAACAATCTTTGACTTAAAGTGAGTTTAAGTGTCTGATATTAGGATAGCCGTCCCTATACTCTTTTGACTACTGTTTCCAAGCAGTATCTTTTTCCATTCTTTGATGGATACCTTTTTGTGTCGTGAGTTTAATCTAGTTACATTTAAGTGGTCACCTGTAGGCACAGACTTATGCCATTTTACTGTTTTGTTATCTA
This sequence comes from Neotragus pygmaeus, assembly GCA_006410875.1. Taxonomy (NCBI): domain Eukaryota; kingdom Metazoa; phylum Chordata; class Mammalia; order Artiodactyla; family Bovidae; genus Neotragus; species Neotragus pygmaeus. Next base: position 1,839,091 of record SJYV01015141.1, read on the forward strand.
CATGTCTTACATCTTTTTGGACCAGTGTAATTTGATTTGATCCCAGCTTAGCTTCAGTAGTACACAAAAGCTCTGCTCACCGTCCCCCACAGCCGTTATGTTGTTATTGTCTCACATTACATCTTTATGTATTGTGTAGCCATGAATACATGTTTATGCATTTCTCTTTTAAGTCATATAGGAAACAAAAAGGAAAGTTACAAATCAAAGCTACAGTAATACTGGATTTTAACATTAATCTATATAGTTACCTTTACTGAAGTTTTTGTTTGGGGGGAGGGGTTTAATTTACTGTCTAAGGTTTTTTTTATTTCATCCTGAATAATCTAAAGGGAGTTCTTTCAGGATAGGCCTACTAGCAGTGAACTCCGTTGGCTTTTTGCAGGAAATGGAATTCTTGGTTGATAGTCTTTTTTCTTTCAGCACTTCATTCATTTATTATTGGCCACGCCACATGGCATGTGGTATCTTAATTCTCTGACCAGAGATTGAACCCATGCCCCTGCAGTGGAAGTGTGGAGTCTAACCACTGGACCACCAAGGAGGTCCTTTCAGCACTTTAAACATGTCACCCCATTGCCTTCTGGTCTCTGGTTTCTGATGAGAAACTGACTGTTAATCTTAGTGAGGACCCCTTACTCCGGGGTGATGCATCGTTCTGCTTTTGCTGCTTTCAAGATTCTCTTTCGCTTTTGACAGTGTGATTGTGTTATGTTTCAGTTTCAGTATAAGTCCTCTTTGAGTTTATCCTCCTTGGAGGTCATTAGATGTATACAGGCGAACTTTGGAGATACTGTGGGTTCAGTTCCATACCACCACAATAAAGCAGATAAAGGTAGTCACGTGAATTTTTTGGTTTTTCAATGCATATCAAAGCTATATTTATACTGTGGTCTACTAAGTGTGCAGTAGCATTATGTCCAAAAAAAAATGCATATACCTTAATTTAAAAATGCTTTATTGGTAAAAATGTTGACCGTCATCTGACCAACAACTTTAGCAAGTTATAATCTTCCACAGTAGTAGCATCAGAGATCACTGATCACAAAACACATTATTGATATTATTGAATATAATAATAACAAAAACATTTGAAAAATTGTGAGAATCACCAAGATGTGACATAGAGGCAGGATTGCCACAGACCTTCAGTTTGTAAAGAATGCAATATCTGCAAAATCCCATAATGTGAAGTGTAGTAAATAAAGCAAGGTATGCCTGTAGATCCTGTATTTCATGAAATTTGGGAAGCTTGCATCTGGTACTTCTTTAAAGATCATTTCTGTTTCTTTGTCTCTCCTTTCCCCTGGGAATTATAACACATATGTTGGTATGCTTAGTAGTGTCTCACAGGTTTCTTAGGCTCGGTACATTTTTCTGCATTCATTTTTATGTCTCCTCCTTAAACTGGTTAATTTCACTTGTCCTGTCTTCAGGTTCACTGATTATTTCTTTTGCCTAAACTCCTTTAGTGACTATTTCATTTCAACTATTTTTTAGTCGCAGATTTCTATTTGCTGCTTTTAAATAATTTCTGTCTCTGTATTAATATTTTGTTTTTGGTAAGCCGTTGTTCTCCCAGGTTATTTTTTCATTCTTTGCCATGGTTTGCTTTAGCTCTTTGAGCGTATTTAAGACAGTGGGAGTCTGATGTCTGGGCTTCCTGAAGGCCAGTGTCTTATTACTGTGTTCCCCCAGTGAAACAGCTATACTTTCCTGTTTATTTGTGTGCCTCCTAATTGTGAAAAACGTTCACTTTTAAATTACAACGTGATAACTCTGGAAATTAGATTCTCCTCCTACCCCAGGGTTTATTGTTATTGATTGTTGAGAGCCTCTTGTTTTTCTGTGTAGTGCCTTTTCCAGACTGTTTTTACAGGTACTATTTCTTGTCATCTAAATCTCTGTCCTATTAGATTTACTTAAACAACTGGAGCCAAAAAGAAGAAAAAGGTAATAATAAGTAAATTAAAACAAAAACAGAAAACCCTCTCTTGGCCTTTGCTGATTGACTTTGAGCAGGGGCATTCCTTCAGTGCTAAACAGGCCTCCTGTAACTGTTTTAGACTTCACCTCCTTCTTGAACAGAGCTCAAACATCAGCAGAGGTGCAAGCTTAGGGTTCTCTCAGCTCTTTTCTAAGGATGCATCTAGTCCCGGTAATGCTCTATGTACTCTGGATTCCTCAGTATAGGGGATAGCCACTTAAAGCCTTTACTCCTCTAAGAATCTTCCTCCTCAGCTTCCTTCTTCCTAGGCCATGGAGTCTGTCTGCTGCATACTCCATCCAGCGTCCTTGCACACTTAACTACAAGTTAGCTTATGTCTTTAGATGCTTCCATCAGATGGCACTTGAAAAGCCATTCCAGCCCTAGGCGGGCAGACAAAGGTCAACCTCTGTACCAGTCCTCAGGGGATTACCAGACAGGTCAGAATACACAGCCACACGTTGAAAACAAGGTCCAGCAAAACACACCAGGAACACAGGCTACCATCTCCAGAGCCTCTGCCGACCTAGTGGATGGCTTTGTAGGCAGGGAGGGAAAAATCGTTTCTTAACAAAATCTAGCAGCTTCTCTGTTCAGTAGATGTCTCACTGGTTGTTCTCAGTTTTTTATTAGATCCCAACATTTTAAAAAGTTGATTCTGTCTGTTTCTGCCAGCTTAATGTTTTTTTCAGTGAAAGGAATGATTATAAAACTCCCTGTCCGGCCATTTCTGTGATGTCACTCCCCTCCCCTAATTTTTTTTTTTTTTTTCTTGTAAGCAGTTTTAAACAACAAAAATTTATTATCCCACACGGTTCTTGAGGTCAGAAATCAGTTTGCATCTCAGCTGGGCGGTCCTGGCTCAAGGTCCCTGACAAATTTGCATTCAGATTAGTTGGCCAGAACTGCAGTCATGTCAAGGCTCAAGTTGCCCTGTGGCATGTGGAATCTTCCTGGACAAGGATTGAACCTGTGTGTCCTACATTGGCAAGTGGATTCTCTACCACTGAACCACTAGGAAAGTCCCCCTTCCTGTTGTTTTGTTTGCTTTATCTTTATTTTCTTGGATGATTTTGGTATTCTTTATGTAACCTTGAGATAGCTGTACTCTTCTTACACGAGAGAAAATTTGAACCTTGGATAATTCCTTAGCGAAGAGGAATTGGTTTGATCTTCCCTGGAGGCATTACCACTACCTGCTTTATTCAGCCCTAGAGATGGAAATAAGAAACCCCAAGAGACTTCACACAGCCTTGGAGTAGAGCAGCAAACCCTTGTAATTAATTGACCCTTCTCCCTTCCCCATCAGACTCCTGTTGTTCTGATCCACGGAGCTATGAAATAAGCTTCCTGGGCACGCAGGACCTTAAAACTACCGCTAGAAACCACTCTCCCATGTGTTCCTTTGTAGGTGTGTTTGGTGGTTTGTTTTATGGGGGAAATGTGTCCTTTTTGGTTAAAACAAAAAGTGTGTGAGAGAGGAGAGCAAGTGATTCTTCCGGTAGATTCTACTCCCCACTCAGAAGATCAGCACCTCTTTACAGCATACCTGCTCTATGGTGAGGCCCTGTACTGGGTGCAAAGTTATGCTAAAGTGTGTAGAACAATCCTGCTCTCAAGTGGCCTCTGTATAGTCCAGAGATGGAAATACTACAGGGCTTCCCTAGCGGCTCAGAGGTTAAAGCGTCTGCCTGGAATGCAGGAGACCTGGGTTCAATCCCTGGGTCGGGAAGATCCCCTGGAGAAGGAAATGGCAACCCACTCCAGTACTCTTGCTTGGAGAATCCCATGGAGGCAGGAGCCTGGTGGGCTACAGTCCATGGGGTCGCAAAGAGAGATGGAAATATTACAGTGATGAAAAATACAAAGTAGCATTTATGCCCCTAGTGGTTGCCACAGTACTGATAAGGCAGATACTTAAACTTTCCTGAAGGAATAATGTGAGGAGCAGAAGGAAAATAATGGATGTGGCCAGGAAGTAAAGTGAAAAGTCTTTGTTATTATGTTTGTTTTTCAGATCTAGTAAAATATTGCACAACATAATGATTTCTGAGACCTTTTGATATCCTGCTTGTAGAACCTTCTTTTTACTTTTGTCTTTCATCGGACTCCTTCTCATCAATAATCAGGCAGTTTCACTTTTAATTACTTGTCGCCATACAAAAAGACCATTGCATATGCATTGTTTTTAATTTTGAAAAAGTAAATTAAGTTTGTGTTTATAGTTTTGTATCCACTGTTCTAATATCATTTCAGTGTTTACAGAGGGTTTCATAACATGAATTAGCCATTGGGTCATGGTAAGAATAGAAAGGCCAACCAGCCCCCAGTCTACCAATTTGCTAGCTTCCTCTTGTGTCTGAAGATGGTAACCCTACTGGTGGTGTTTTTGAATGGACGTACCTGGAAGGTGAGGTTGGCTGCAATCAGGATGTCAGCCTTTTACAATATAGTCTTTCCTTGGCAATTGCGTCTCTCCTCTAATGGATGATACAGGCAGATTTTAAGTGTCCTGAGTGAGGGGAGTTGTGCAACCTCTCTTAAGGCTATGATTGGAATTCTTCTGAAATAGAAAAGTGTGTATGTAAGACTTTTTTTTTTTTTAACATCATTCAGATCTTAAGCGCACTGTGAACCTGAGCTTGACCTATATGTAACAAGAATGGACTTATTTCTGGAAAACTACTCCTGAGTACTAAAGTGCAAGGAAATAGACAAATTGTAATTTTTTTTTTTTTGGCTGCTCCGGGTCTTAGTTGCAGCATGTGGGATCTAGTTCCCTGACCAGGGATTGAACCCAGACCCCCTCCATTGGGAGCACAGAGTCTTAACCTCTGGACCACCAGGGAAGTCCCTCCCACTTCTAACCTGAACTCCATATTACCTCCTTTATTAATGTTTCCGGTTTGAGTATGTTCTTTACTTTCTTGTTGGCAACAAAGTATGTTTGCTTTTATTCTCTTAATAAAAAGTGAGTTCTGAAGTTTCATTTAATTTTCCTCTTCTAGACGGTTAAATCCCACACAGAAACAGATGAAAAACAAACGGAGAGCCGCACCGTCACTCCGCCTGCTGCACCCAAACCAAAACGGGAGGAGAACCCTCAGGTAGGCCCAGCCCTCCAAGGCGTGGCTCAGTCTCTGAGATGTGACTTCCTTTCATACATCAGGGGGACCCTTGCTTTCTGAATCCCTTGGTTTCCTCTTCTTGTGCTTTCTCACTCTTCAGTGACGTTATTGCCAAATCAGGTTGGCCTGGGACAGATTGAGAGTGTGAGGGTTCACGAGCTGCAAAGAGAGATTCCATAGCTGTGTCACAGATTTGAATTGTGTGATTCATGACCGTTTCCCCAGGTACCCCCTGCATTCCTAATGATCATCCTGTTTTGTCTTAGCCAGCATCTGTAAGCCGTCCCGTTCACTCAGTTAACGTCTATGTTATTGATTACACTTGTTACATGTGCGTTTTTGTTATTACTGTTGTATTGCATTAGATCCCCAACTCCCAGATGAATCAGTAGCTCGAAAGTAGATCATTGAAGCACAGAAGTAGGGATGAAAACAGTAACATCTGTACTGCAACTTAATATAGACTTACAAACTTAAATAGCAAACAAAACTCTGGTACAAACACAGATTGTGAATTTGTGTGTCCTTAGACAATGAATATTATAGTTGATACTTTTGTACAAGCAGCTCTAAAAGAGAAATGTGGACAGGTAATATGATGACAAATATCTGATAGCTGGATTTTATTAGACCAGCAATCCATTCCCTTCTGTCCTCAGTGCATTCTTTGTAATGAAACCATGTCAAATAGTGGCATGAAGCCATCATAGCTTCATGTCATTTTTTAGAGCAATGATTTATTAAGCCAGTTCAGGTTTTTCTACAACAAGTACAAATTATAATTCTTTATGATATGAAATGAATTAATTTTTAATCTGCTTTTTAAAGAAGAGACCAAAACTTGAACCAGAAGGAAGTACTAGTCATGCATGTTGCTGATAAACTTACAAAATCATCTGCAAAATTAGTGTTAGGTATTAGGCTTGGAGGGTGAAAAAGAGAGCAGATTATTAGCAAAATTCCCTTATCAAAAGAAACTGAAGGATATCTTATGTCAGTAGCACCATGGAGACACACAAGAACCCTTGTGTAATAACAGGTGTTTCTAATTGGACAGAATCACTGCCATAAAGAGGATAAATAGTTATTGGTATACATGTGATGCATAGATGAGGCCAGAGTTCTTGACTTTTTATTCAATTTATCACTAAAAATCAGTTCTATGGAAGAGATTTTTTTCCCTTGTAGTAATTCTTTTATGAGCTTGATGTAGACTGGCAAAGATGAGTTGGATGTGAGTGGCCAAGAAGAGTGCTGTTACTTGATTAGAAGAAGGTGCATCAGAATGTTAGTTCACACACTGCTTTATTAACAGAACAGTTGGGAGACAGTCTTCTGATCTTAAGTTTTGAAGGAATAAGTGAAAATTAGGAATGTGGTTAATTGGCAGCTGCAAAGTGTATGCAGTGTAGAGAATGGGCAGCAAGTCCAAGGCTTTTCCTTACTGAAGCACTCAGGCTGTTGGGAGGACAGGTGCCCACCTGCTTTTGAAATAAGAAATAAAATAATAACATTTCTTCAGGATGCTGAGAATACCAGTAAAGGACATTTCTGTGTTCTCAAGTGGCTTGTTCAAGATTATCTTTATAAAACACTCAGTAACTTGAGTAGCCTGAACCTGTTAGTTCAGGCCAAAGTATCATGATGTTTAATGTTGAAAGTTAAATGTCTGGATTTTCAAAGACCAAATTGTGGTATACATAGCTCTGCAGGAGTGTCAACTAATGATGTTTCCTTATTCATCAGTTAGAGAAATTGATGATTTATCATTTGGCATATTTAGCAGCTGCATGCAGTGCTATAGCAGAAAATGAAGACATACTTTCCAGACTCACATCCAACCGAACAACAAAATAGTGATCAATCTGTTGCTTACTTCATGTTTAAGCAACGAACGTTCCAGCCTTGGAGTCCAGTGTTCTCATCAGCCTAGCTTCCGATGGAGCGCTGAGAGTGGTGGTCAGAGAGAAAGCATCACTCTATAGGTCCATGGTTGATTGGAAAGTCACAGTATTAAGCAGAACCACCTGCTAGCATTCCTAAAAGTCTTAGCTTTGAGTTTTCATTGTCCTGAAAACTGAACTGAACTTTCATTGTCCAGTCAGTGGTAGTATATAAGAACTCTTGACCTGGTATCACAAATGAAGTTCTTAGAATTTGGAGCTTGTTGTATGGGAGGCTCTTTGGAACACTCTGTGTGTGTGTGTGTGTGTGGTGTGTGTGTGTGTGTGTGTGTGTGTGTGTGTGTGTGTGTGTCNACCAGTGTCTCAGACACTGTGTCCTTTGTGCTGACGGCTCAGCCTCCCCAGGCCTCTGTTAAACTCACTTTTGATTTGCGCCCCCTGGGCTTGGGTGGGAAACAGGCAGCCGGGGAGAACTGCACCGTGGAGCGGGCGGGCTGCTTGGGAGCTGCGCGGGTGTTCTGTTAAAACAAAAGGCGCCATGGGGTGAAGAGAAGCGTTAACAGGAGCCAAGGAAGAGTGGGAAAGCAGGGGCCAGGCAAGGAGGAGCGAACCAGACAGGTGGGGGAGTGAGGGAACCAGACAGGTGGGGGAGCAAGGGATGCGCAGGACCCGCAGAGGGAAGGCTGGGCTGCAGGGTGGCCAGCGCTCTCCATCTCTCTGCACCTCCATCTCTCTCTCTACCTCTGTCTCTCTCCATCTCCATCTCTCTCTCTGCCTCAATCTCTCTCCACCTCTGTCTCCTCTCCATCTCTCTCTCTACCTTGATCTCTCTCCACCTCCATCTGTGTTCATCTCTCTACCTCCATCTCTCTCTCTGCCTCTATCTCTCTCCACCTCCGTCCATCTCTCTTTCCATCTCTCTCCATCTCTGTTTATCTCTCTCCATCTCTCTCTCCACCTCTGTCTCTCTCTCTCTACCTTCCTCTCTCCATCTCCACCTCCTTCTCTCTTTCCATCACTGTCTCTCTCTCCATCTCTCTTCCTACTTCCTCTCTCCACCTGCACCTCCATCTCTGTCTCTCTCTCCACCTCCATCTCTCTCTCCATCTCTACTTTTCTCTCTTCTCTCCTCCACCCCCACGGGAGAGAGTTAAGGAGGGAAGGAATATGAAGATGCAGACCAAAGAAGAGGACCCTGTATTTGTTAAGGGCCTGCTGCGTGCCTTTCCCATTTCGGGTGCATGCACAGAACCAGAGTGGCAGTAGCTTCCAGTCAGTAGCCTGAGGCCCTATAGAGTGTGGGCCCACCATACCGCAGTCTTCCCAGTTTTCACACAAAAAACCCGAAATCCAGACTTCCGTGTGCTGTTACCTGACCTTTTTTCTGCTGCACTGTGGCAGAATGCACACCCCACAGAACAGACCATCTTAACCTCTTTTTAAGTGGTCATGGGGTTAGGTTGACTTCCACAGTTATGCAGCCATCCCCACCATCCAACTCCAGAACTCTTTCATCTTGTGAAACTGCCCCTGACCTTCTAGATGTTGGTTGCATGTTAAACATTTCAAAACGCAGAGGAGATCAGATAGACCTGGGAGTGGCCCAGCAAGCTGTTCTGTGCTCTCGATGGCTGTGACCTCACTGAGCTGACACAGCGACCCGTGGGGCAGCAGACTCTGCTCCTTCCACAGCTGAGGAGACTGGGGCTGGGAGAGGGGAAGTTCCCCAACAGATGAGAATGGCAGAGCTGGGAATTTGGGTTGGATTCCATTTGATTCCCAAGCCCGGGTTCTCTCTACCACCACACGGCCTCCTAAGCAGAGCGGGGATAGAGAGAAACAGAGATGAGTGGCATTTGAGTCCAGAAGACTGAGTGGGTGTCCCAGACAGAGAGAGCGACACGAGGAGGAGGAGAAGGGAGCCAGGGGCGTGGAAAGGAGACCGGCTGGCACTTAGGGTCCACACAGCAGGGCCCAGGCCCAGGGAACTGGGCCCCGCACCCAGCCCCTGGGGACGAGGGCTGGGTGGACAGTCTGACCTGGAAGCTGATGGAGGACAGCTGCACGACACCCGTGATGCAGATGACATCGATGCGGTGGAAGGGCACGCGGTGGGCATACTGCGTGAAGAGGTTTCCGTTCACTATCACCTGCCGAGAGACGTGCACATGCCAGGGAGGGGGGCCCCAGCCAGGTGGGTGCACACCTGGGCCTCTGGGATCCCTGCTTCCAGAAGTTTCAACCTGCATCTAGTTCCACATTTATTCCCTATAGATCCGGGCATCAGCCTTCAGAGATGTGGCAGGCACAGGAACATGCTTGGGACCCAGAGGGCATCCAAACGCTATCTCTGTCTGGCTCCAGTCATTGCTTTTTCACTCTTTTGGTTGGTTGTTTATTGCAGTAGGTTTGTCTTTCTAATCATAGCTTACCTGGGGTATTACTGAAATATGCATATTGAAATATACATAGAAATGGTGGTGGGGAGCAGAGGAGAGGTGACATCAGGTTACGTGACACGGGCGTGGCGGCATTCGTGTTCACAGAGAGGAGCACAGACACAGATGGACTCACCCCGCCCCTTCCTTCTTCCCAAGCCCAGAGACACTGCTCTGCTTGCAGAAGCAATGTGCAATGTCCTGCAAACCAAGTCATTAGTTACATCTGGGTAAAGGCACCAACCAGGTAACAGGAAAAGAAATGTTCCCAGGGACCTGGAGTGGAAGAAGGGGTACAACAGAGAAATGGAAATAACTTGGACTGTAAAGACACCAGGAGGCCAAAAAGCACCATGGTGACCTCTCTGGTGCTTATTTCTGGCATAAATGAAGCAAGAGGTACACTTGTAAATGCAGGTGAAGGTGTGCAAGGGGACTGCAGCCTTACAAGGAAATGACCCTCTTCTCTGTACAAAGGTGTTGTTCACGTGACTATTTTAAGACCATATATGGAGCCTGATTGAGACAGAGGACGGACAGCTGAAGGGACAAGAGCAGAGTTCCAACTCACCCTGAACTCCGAGCTCTGTACCAGGAAGCAGAGCTCAAACGAACTCCCCCTCTGGAAGGGCATCTGCATCTTCCTCTCCTCCGGCCCCCAGCTTCCTCTCTGCTTCGTGTTGCAGACCACATACCCACCCTCTTCAAACCGAGGATTGAAGTGGAAGGCAATGTCATGGTCATTATAGCCAGTCTGAAGGTTCACAACAAACCTAGGCGGAGGGAAATCAGGCAGTGCTTGGTGTCCTGGTTTATTCCCAAGGGTGGGAATAGGAAGTGCTCAAACTTTTGACTGACATCCATCTGGGAATCTGCACACAGCCTGCATGGCTGGTTGGTACCCAGCCCTAGTCTGCTGCTGTCTGTTTTGTTCACCTAATTTGCACTAATGTACTTTTGTTCAGTTACCACATTTTGCCCTTACAGTGTGAATTTCTATGGGTAAAGAAATTTGTATACAAGTTGGAACTCGAAAAATGTGCCTGGAAGTGAGAGCCTTTTGGACCAAGTGGTAGCCAAGGCTTGCTCACGTCCATTAAGTTGGGACAGAAGAGGGCAAGTGGAAAGAACAGATGGGCCGCCTACAGAGGCGGTGTCTAAAGAGGAGATGTAGAATAAGCCCTAGCTCTCTGGGCGTGGGGACCTCAGTGTGTGTGTCTGTCCCTCACTGGAGGTCGTCGTGTGTCCACCCGTCCCCAGTGAGGTCAGCAGTCCTGGACCCTGAGCCCAGCTCTGCCCTGTGTTGTTTGCAATGACCAAGACCACGCTATTCAAGCTGCCCCACCCAGCAAAGGGGGCGACTGCCTTCCCTCAGGGATGATGACCAAGGCGGCCCGAGGATGCCAAGGAAGTGATGCTTTGCTCCCATCTCTCCTCACCTTCCCAACCTCCTCTGGGTACAGCCATTACTCTAAGGTGAGGGCTAAAAATGAAAGGAGCTTCCAAGGGGCCTGGCTCCTGAAGGGGGTGCAGTCGATGTTTGTTCTGACTTTTCCCAGATGGAACTCCTGCATGTCCCCAAACCAAGTTCTGATCTGAGGTTCTCCAGCAAGAATTCTGTCCCACCACCTTGCCTGAACTCAGAACCAGTGCGGTTCACAGCCTGCTTCTCAGAGTCACTCTGGTCTCCCCAACCCCCACACAGCAATCAGAGAGTGTGCCTTGCTCCCGTGTCATCCCCACAGAGGCAGGCGCTGCAGCACACCCATGGGTGGCCCTTAGTGGGCATTCTATCTGCGGGGCCCATTTTTATTTTTTTGTTTGTTTGGACTGTGCAGCATGGCCTACAGGATCCTAGTTCCTCAACTAAGGATGGAACCCTTGCCCACTGTAGTGGAAGCGTGGAGGGTTGCCCACGCGCCTTCCAGGGAAACCCTGAGAACCCGTTGCTTTATCAGTTACGAGGGTGAGTTTGGGGTGTTGTCCTCAACACTAAGGTGCTTGGAGAGCTCTCAGCCAGCAAGACCAACAGAACCGGCCGGGACCTGAGCCCTAGACGCTCCCTTTGGGAACACCAAAAGGAAAGGATGTTCCAAGTGATTCTAGAGTGAGAAAATCGAAGTCCCTGTTCCTCTTAAAGTGAAGAATGGTATTCCTGAAATATCGGGGTGTAATTTTCCCTTTGCCATCCTCCAGCTTCATGGCTGTGGTGCCAGGGAAGGAGAGAAGAGCAGCTTCCATCAGAAGGGGGCCCCTCGGAGGTACAGACAGGTGTGTTAGACAGAGTGGAGTAGAAAGCCCTCCTGTCCTGGGAGGAAGGGTCGGCACAGGGAGAGGGGGGAGAGGGAGGGATGGAAGTTCAGAGACAAGGGTCCCGATTCCCCTGCTGGGACAGTTTCTGGGAAACTGGGTGCCTCACCTCCCTCCGAGTCCCCTGGGGGCACTCAGGGCTCTCAGAGTCCCATGGTCAGTGTGGCTGTGTCACCTGGCAGGGGAGGCAGTGGCAGAGGAAGTCATCTAGAGGCTTCTGAGAGAACTCATGTGTCCAGAGGGGCCTCAGTGTACACTGTGGATCTCAGGGTGCAGCCCACCTGGACCCCACCCACACAGGCACATGTTGTAGGCCTCTGGGTCACCCGGCCCTCGGCAGGGGTCGATCAGGGCTGCTTGAGCCCCTGATGACCCTCCTGCCTCTGAGAATATGTGCAAGCTCTTCTCTGTTCCCAGACAGTCCACCTCGGGAAGGAGGGGGATGGGAAACAGAGCTGAGATATTTATATTTTGAATTGACTTTAGCAGCAAAGACCTTAAAACCGAAAGAGACCAAACCGCAGCCTTGAAGGCAAGTTTAAATATTTCCACGTCAGCCCACATGAGGGTTCTGAAGCAGATGTGGGTGACTGCAGGAAATGGAGGAAGTTGACGTATCTGCAGCTCTGGGTCATCATGTACGAGGTTCAGTCCCAGAACTCTGCTCTGGGCTGGCCTTCCCTCCCTAGACTGTGAACCTCCATCCCCCCATCTCTGGGGAGTCTGCTTAATGGTGCCCTGGATGCTACGTGCAGGTGGCCGGGGTCTCAGGCACTGTTGGCAGTGCCGGGCCCTTCCCATCCCCGGAGCCCGGTGCGGACACTGGGAGGATGCTGGGTGGACCCTCCTGAGCTGACAGCACCGTGGTTCACTCAGGGTGAGGCTGCGAGAGACAATTCCCGGTACCTGTTCCCGCCTGAGGGAAGAACGGTCCCAATGATGGTGATCTTGTGTCCATCCTGGAGACCCCCTTGGATCGTCCCAGTGAAGGGGACAACCTGTGGGGAGGAGATGGTGGTCAGTGCCTCCTGCTTCCTTCTCACCACACTAGAGAAAGCCTGCACACAACCCAGTGCAGACATAAAAATATTTTAATAAAACAGATAAATAAAGGATCTGTGGTTCTGGTGAAGAGGCTTCATTTTAGAGCCAGGCATCCTCCAGGTTTGAATCCTGATTCTGCTGCTCATTACCTGAGTGGCCTTGGGAAACTTACTTAACTTCTCTTTGCCTCAGTTTCCTCATTTGTGAAATAGCGATAAGCCCCACTTTTGGGGTGAGATTCATGATTGAATGAGAAAGTCTGTGGAAGATGCCATCGTGCAGTAGGTTGTCTCTCTAGCCCCCCGTCCGCGCCGGCCCCTGGACCCCCCACCACTTCCACCCTGGTCCGTGAGCAAAATTCCTAAGTTAGTTACATCTCAACTTTGGAAGCTTCCTTCCAAATGCCTAATGGGGTTCTACAAACTGCCTTACACACCATACTATCTCCTAGTCAATTTTCACGTTTTTCAAGCTGTTGAAGTCTTGTCTACCTTCTCCTTTAAGTCAATTCCCTACAAACATTAAATGCTTATTTAAAATGGATAATCAACAAAGACCTACGGTATAGCAGAGGTAACTCTGCTCAATGATATGGAGCAACCTAAACGGGAAAGGAATTTGGATACATATATATGTATAACGAATCACTTTGCTGTACACCTGAAACTAACATAGCATTGTTAATCCACTATACTCCAATAGAAAATAAAAATATAGAAAATTTTTTTACAAAAAGAAGGAAAATTTTTTAATTTTTTTAAAAAAGAAGGAAAAAATTCACACACACACACACACACACACGTGCAATGCACAGAGATGAGGAGGGTGATTTATCTATTTGAGCTGGCCAGGTAGGGGACAGTTGGGAGTGGTGGGGACTGCAGCAAAGTAGGCATCATCTTCCTTATCCAAAGAGCAGTGTCCACTCGGCAGTAACCCATGATTACCTTCCAGTCCAGTGTGGACAGAGTTTCCAGCTTATTAGGAGAAGACAGAAATCTGGATTTTTTTTCTCTGCTTTCTACTTTCTGGGGCAAAAATCCTTTAAAAAAGGATTGTAGAAGAGTTTCTGTGTGATAGGAACACATAATGAATGTTTGCAATGAGAGGATATATCTAGATTTGCTTCAAAATAATCAAGGGGTGGGAAGGGAAGAAGGGTTGGCTAGAAGTGAAGCAGATAGGTCAAGAGTTGAAACTGAGGGATGGGTGTATGTTGTTTATGATACTGTTCTCTCTGCATTATACATTTTCTTTGGCAGCAAATTAAAGTAAACACTGTGCAGGCCGAACAAAAAAGCACCCACAAGCCCAATTCAGTCCTTCCCCGTGTCCTTGAGGTGCACAACCACCAGAACCCAGGGAAGCCCCTCCGATCCTGGTGTGCACAGCTGGCCCTGGGAGATAACCAGCGATGCCAGGATCCCACTCAGACAGACTGTGCTCTCCATGGACCTTGGGCAGAGGTGTCTTTTGTGGCCCCCCAGGTCAGGTCTGAACTCTGCCAGTAAATACTTTGGTGACCTTAAGCAAATCACAACATCTCTGCATCTCTTAGTTCTTCTGTTGTCTGTCCACATCAGTGATTTTGGAGTAAAATCAGCCTGACCCAGTGAGGCTGACCAGCATGGCGAACCTTCCTGAAGAAGAATCACCTTATTTGTTCGTTGAAGCCTCTTAAGAGCCTTTCATACCATGATGAAAGACAAGCCTTAAAATATATCCTTCTGGCAGCATGGGCACCTCCCTCAAGCATATTCACATGAAGGTATAAAGAACTGAAAGCACAGTGTGATGGGATGAGGTCCTCAGGGCACAGAAGGAAGGCGGGATGGAGGAAGCCCTGTGTGGGCCATGGGGATGCGCAGTACAGTTAATCTTAGGAAATATGTCTGTGTGTGTGTTAGTTGCTCAGTCATGTCCAGCTTTTTGTGACCCCATGGACTATAGTGCCAGGCTTCTCTGTCTGTAGGATTTTCCAGGCAAAAATACTGGAGTGGGTTGCCATTCCCTTCTCCAGGGGGTCTTTCTGACCCAGGGATTGAACCTAAGTCTCCTGCATGGCAGGCAGATTCTTTAACTTCAGAGCCACCAAGGAAGGCGTGGCTCAGACAGTAAAGAGTCTTAGGAAATGATTCCCCCAAAAAGCTTTGTGAGATTTTAATGTCTTAAATGGCATCCTCAAATTCTGAAACACAAGATTATTTCAAATTGAGTATAGTCCTAAAGACAAGATTATTCATAGCTGCATTATAATTGTAAAGAATCAGAAGCAAGTCCAAAAGTCTACCAGGAAGAATTTGGTATTTCCATTCAATGGACTTTATGGAGACCGCATAAGAAAAGAAGAGGAAGAAGGGAACTCTGAGAATTGATATGGAATGATGCCACAGGGATTGTTTTAAAAATGGGTGAAGGAGGCTGCTGCTGCCGCTGCTGTTGCTAAGTCGCTTCAGTCGTGTCCAACTCTGTGCGACCCCATAGACGGCAGCTCACCAGGCTCCCCCGTCCCTGGGATTCTCCAGGCAAGAACACTGCAGTGGGTTGCCATTTCCTTCTCCAATGCATGAAAGTGAAAAGTGAAAGTGAAGTAGCTCAGTCGTGTCTGACTCTTAGTGACCCCATGGACTGCAGCCTACCAGGCTCCTCCACCCATGGGATTTTCCAGGCAAGAGTACTGGAGTGGGGTGCCATTGCCTTCTCCGTGGGGGAGACTATATACATATATTTACTAATTATAAATAAAACATTATGTAAAAACATTTCTGGAATGATTCAAACAAAGCATTAATATTGGTTGACTCCAAGGAAGGTAGGGTGGGCTGAATAATTACCACCCTCCCCTCTGTCCTACCAAAAATGTCTACATGCTAATTCCTGGAAGTTGTGGATATACTACTTTATACAGCAAAGTGGATTTTGCAGATGTGATTAGTTTAAGGATCTTGAGATAGGTTATTGCAGATTATCAGCGTGGGCCCAGTGTAGTCATAGGGTCCTCAAAGAGGGAGGCAGAAGAGGAGGGTCAGTAGTAGATGTGACAACAGAAGTGAGAAGCTGCTAGCTTTAAAGAAGGAGGAAGGGGCCACAAGCCGAGGCAAGCGGGCAGCCTCTGGAAACCGGGAAAGGCAAGGAAACGTTCTCCCCTGAAGCCTCCAGAAGAGAACAGCCTTGCTGACGCTTTGATTTTAGATTTTGACCTCAGAACTGTAACAGAATGAATTTTATTATTGCTTTAAGCCTGGCTGGCCAAGGACCCCTCCATGCGTGTGTGTGTTGTGTGTCTGTGATCTTAGCAAGAAACAGCAGCACCTAGAGGACCCGGAAGAAGGATATTTAAGTTGGATTTATGGTTCCACAGTGTGGACTCGCCTCCCAACTCCCCAGGCCGGCAGCTCTGATGTTGACCAAGTCACATGACCTGTCTGCCCCCCAGTTCCCTCCTCAGAACGGTGAGACACTACTGAGGCCAGCCTGGCAGTGTCCTTGAGAGGATTAGGTGAAAGGCTAAGTGGAAAGCCCTTGGCTGGAAAGACGTGACAAGGGTAGCTGTCTGCAGCAGGATGACTTAATCCTTCTGCTGGGATCGAACTAGGTCTCAGCTCTTGGCTATGCCTGGAGACTGAGATCTTTCCCTCCTCTTCCTATCCTTCCAGAAAGAGGAACCAGGCCCTACCGGCCAGGGGTGGGCAGCCCCCTACTGGAGACGCAGTATCACAGAGACCACCCAGCCGTACCTGGCTCGGGGGCTCCCCTTCTGGCGGCCTCTCTTCCGTGTCTGAGCTAACTCATCTTCCCAGCACTGCTGGTCATTATTAGTACCACGTTTACAGATGAAACAGGAACAAGAAGGTTGCCCAACCTTCCCGAAGTCGCACAGCGGGGCAGTGATAGAGACAGGTTTGAATCCCAACACCCACGCTTTTAGCCCCCACCCGGGCCGCTGCTCACAGTGATGCCTGGATCCTCTGGGACCGAACAGCGAGTCCTGTCCTGACCCTGACGGCTGCTGCTCTCCTGGCCCTCTGGGGGCTGGGCCAGATGAGACCAGAGCGGGGCAGGGGCGAGCAATACAGGTGCTCCTGAGGCATTTCCTAGAGGCACTGACTCAGCCGACTGGCCGGGGGGGGGTGACCCTCACGTTACACTGGGGAGGAAGTGAGGTCCCGGATACTAGAGGTCACTGGGTGACCTGGGGGCGGGAGGCCACGTGGGGTGAAAAGTGCTGCTGGTCCCTGGGGGGCTGGACCAGCCTCTTTCTCATCCAGACTCTGAGGCCCTGCTGTCAATAGAAGGAAATTCCTTCTAATTTCAGATCTTTGGCTTTTGAATCCAAGGATTAGAAAGGAAAAATGTGTCTTTAGAATAATAAAATTGGAGAAGGAAATGGCAACCCATTCCAGTGTTCTTGGTCTGGAGAATCCCAGGGATGGGGGAGCCTGGTGGGCTGCTGTCTCTGGGGTTGCACAGAGTCGGACACGACTGAGATGACTTAGCAGCAGAATAATAAAATGTCAGAGCCTGGAAGGGGCTCCAGTTCCCCCATCTGAGGGAGAAGGAAGCCTAGGTGTCACGTCCTGACCCCAAGGTCACCATAGAAGCACCCACTGTGGGGGGCAGCTTCCTCCAACCCCAACAGGAGCCCCCCAAAGTGGGCTGAGGGGCACTGGACGCTGCCTGGAGCAAGCAGGCCCGGCGGGGCCCCCGGGGAGGTGAGCATGAGTGTGGAGCCCAGCAGTGCCAGGTACCTGCTGTCCCCCCACCCCTCCCCAGGAAGGACTCCATGAGCCCACCTGCCCAGCCTCTCCGGAAGCTGAGGTCGGGAGAGTTGAAGGGCCAGGCCCAGGACACAGGGAGCATGGAGACCTCCCGAGACCCAGCCTGCCGCCTGCCTGCTTCCTCCTCACCCAGGGCTCTCTCCATGGGCACTTGCTTCCTTGGCCACTTACCACCTGGGGACATTTGACAAGTGACCTCCACCTGTCTGAACCTGTTTTCCACTTATGACCTGGGGATGATAAGGTTCACAGGGATTAAACAAGGCCACCTGTGATGGGGCCTCCACACAAGAGGCAAAGGGCACAAGACGCAGCCCTTGCACCCCACGGTACGCCCTCTCCCCCATAACTCCCCAGAGAGTCCTTCTTAGCCTTGACCTGCCCTGCCTGACTCTCTCACCCCTCAGGGAGCAGACACCTCCTCAGGAGGCCTTCCCTGCTACCCCCAGACTCCTATTAATTCTAAACACTTCCACAGTGAGCCAGACACCTTTCAAACTCTCTCAGTGGACTGCCTCGCTTAATTCTTCCCCCAGCCCTAGGCAGGGACTTGAGGATTATCCCTGCTGTACAGATGCAAAAATTGAGGCCCAGAGAGGTAAAGCAACTTGCTGGAGGTTGCAAATGCATGACTGCTCAGTGGTTTGGTTGTGTCCAACTGTTTAGTCATGTGCCCTTGGAATGTAGCCCGCCAGGCTCCTCTGTCCATGGAACTTTCCAGGCGAGAAGGCTGGAATGCGTTGCCATTTCCTCCTCCAAGAGATCCTCCTCACCCATGGATGGAATCCACATCTCCTGCACTGGCAGGCGGATTCTTGACCACTGAGCCACCTAGGATGCTTGTGGCCACCCAGCTAGTACATGGCTGAACCCAGGGAGGCCATCTTCAAGGTTAGTACACTTCACTTCCAAGCTGGGTTGTTAGCCTCCCCAGAAGCCCTGTGTACCTCTCCCTTCGTGCAAAAAAAAAGGATTAGTAATTTCTTTTCCAGTTGTGATGAAAAAGATTAGTAATCTCTTTCCAGCCTTCTTCCCCCACTGGGCATCTAGAGCAGGACTGGCAGCCAGAGAAAGTTCAGTAAACCTTTGCTTACTGAACCCTGGTGACGCTGATCCGCTGCAGCCCTGAGTGGTGCTAGGGGGACTAGACGAGCTCGGAGCAGAAATTCTGTCAGGATCACGCCGGCTGGTGTGTCTGCCTTTCCTGTGTTCTTATTTGGATGCCCCCCTCCCCCCATCCCCTGCAAGAGCTCCTGTCACCTGCAGGAGCTGTGACACCTGTCCCTCCCCTCCCCAAGCTGAGGCCACCCCTAGCCCCGGGAACTCACTGGGTTTATGTAGGAAGCCTGGGCACCACCAAAGGCCATGTCTCCACCGCCTCTGTAGCCACCGCCACTTCGCCTACTGGCTTAGTGAAGAAATAGAAACCAAAGCGATCTGGCAGTTATTCAATGGGGAGGAGCCCAGGGCAAGAGGAAATGGGTGGAGAAAGAGCAGGGGATAGAAGCGGATACTCCTCGCCCGCCCGTGTGCTCTCTCCTCTCTCCTGAGCTCCGCCCCAAGGCAGAATAGGTCCCAGAAGTTCCTGTAGGCTCAGAGATCCTCACCGCAGGTACCACAGAGAGCCTCTAGGAGACACTCCCTGATGTTGCGGTTGTGTCGTGAACGTCCAGACAACAGTGGGACTGCTTGGCATGGCCCATGCAGATGGGGGCTGCCTGTGGGAAGGCCTGACTATAACCATTTTTCCAGGCAGAGTAACAGAGGCTCAGAGAGTCTCAGGGTCATGCCTAGGGTCACACAGCTCATCAGTGGCAGCTGAGCCATCTGAGGACACTCGGTTGTGGTGGTGTTCAGTTGCTCAGTTGTATCTGACTTTGCGACCCCATGGACTGCAGCATGCCAGGCTTCCCTGCCCTTCACCATCTCCGGGAGCTTGCTCAAGCTCATGTTCATTGAGTCCATGATGCTACCCAACCATCCCATCCTCTGTCGCCCCCTTCTCCTCCTGCCCTCAATCTTTCCCAGCATCACGGTCTTTTCCAATGAGTTGGCCCTTTGCATCAGGTAGCCAAAATACTGGAGCTTCATCTTCAACATCAGTCCTTCCAGTGTATATTCAGGGTTCATTTCCTTTGGGATTGACTGGTTTGATTTCCTTGCAGTCCAAGGTACTTTCAAGAGTCTTCTTTAGCACCACAGTTCAAAAACATCAGTAGGGTCTGGAAAAGGTATCCTCCCCCTTAAAATTCTATTCCTGATATAAAAACATTATCATGTTGGGACTTCCCTGGTAGTCCAATGGTTAGGACTCTGCACTTTCACTGCAGGGAGCATGGGTTCGATCCCTGATAAGGGAACTAAGTCTATATGCTGCCTGGCATGGAAAAACAGAAAAGAAAAACATAATCACGTAGAAAGAAATGTCTTGCAAAAATAAAACCTCACATTGAAGTTTATGTTGAAGTGAACGGAAGTGAAAGTTGCTTAGCCGTGTCCGACTCTTTGCAGCTCCATGGACTGTACCCTGCCAGGCTCCTCTGTCTATGGAATTCTTCAGGCCAGAATACTGGAGTGGGTAGCCTTTCCCTTCTCCAGGGGATCTTCCCAACCCAGGGATCAAACCCAGGTTTTCTGCAATGCAGACAGAATCGTTACCATCTGAGCCACCAGGGAAGCCCAAGAATACTGAAGTGGGTAGCCTATCCCTTCTCCAGGGGGTCTTCCCAACTCAGGACTTGAACCGGAGTCTCCTGCATTGCAGGTGGATTCTTTACCAGCTGAGCTCCCAGGAAAGCCCAGAATTACCTTAGCATTGTGTATAATGATGCCCCAGGAGCTTCTGACCCTTTTCTCCACCAGTCTCTCTCTTCTCTCTCCCTTGATTTTGGGCTTTAGAATGGGGAACGGATAAGTCCCAGACATTCCAACTGAAATGGATACCGGGGCAGTATATTGAATAAGCTGTCTTTAATTGGCTCCACCACCTTCTTAAAGGAAATGATTGACTGAAACAGAGACTCAGGATCAACTGGATCGCAGATGGAGATGCAGAGGAAAGACACAGCAACAATAGTCTTAACCTGAGGTCAAGAGGGTCCCCCCCCACCATGTGGCAGAGACAGGGCCTGAGGGTCCAGGCTGGACAAGCAGTTGAGGGTCTTAAGGAACCGAGTGGGGAGCAGGTGCTCCAGGGCTGCTCCCTTCTTGTGCTTCAGAATTTGCAAAGACAGACTTTTTTGAGCTGTTCCCATAGACTGAGGCTGTATGCCTTCTCTCTCCCCTTTCCACTCTCACTAGATTCCTGGATCAACTGAAACTTGACCGAATTTAAGGGGCAGGGGCCAGTTGCACAGTTGGAACATAAAGGAGAAAAAGAAGGGAAAATCCTTTGCAATCCTCTTCAACACCAGGGACAAGGGGACCGTTTTCATATTGACCGAGATATGGAGCAACTGGAACTCTCGTTCACTGCAGGTTGGGGTAAAATACAGCAGCATTGGAGACTTGTTGGTGGATCATAATACAGTCAACCTTCTACCGCTCCCATGTCCTGGCTCTTCTGCTCCTAAATATTTACTTGAGATAGATGAGAACATACCCATGTGTGCATAACGGCTTCACTTATCATAGCCCCTTACTGGAAACAACACAACTGTTCATCAGCAAGAGAAAGGAAAATGGAATGGTGATATGCCTACAATGGACTGAAAGCGGAAGTGTTGGCCTCTCCATTGTGGCCGACTCTTTGCAACCCCGTGGTCTGTAGCCCACCAGGCCCCTCTGTCCATGGGATTCTCCAGGCAAGAATACCGAANGGCATGCTGCAATTCATGGGGTCGCAAAGAGTTGGACACGACTGAGTGACTGAACTGAACTGAACTGAAGGGAGCTGAGGAATTTGAGGGAGCCAGATCAGAGTAGGTTGTGGCTTCTTTGACACCTAGTTATTCAGAGGAAATACCATATATTCAGTATTAAGGATTCCATTAAATCTACCCCCTGGCATGTCCTGTCTTAGCTAAGCATGAAACCCAGAGCAATTTTTATCAATAACACTTCAAATTACTCTAGATCTTCTGTTTTAGGACCACACCACAAGTTAGGGGCCAATATTAACATATTATGATTTCTAAAGAACATGTGCTTTCAAAGTGTGGGTTCAGCATACATATATTAGAGGGCTGAGTAAGAAAATATAGAGCCACAGGGAGGAAGGTCTATTAGAAAGAGATTCTGCTTCTTTTACAAAAAAAAAAAAAAAAAAGGAGAGATGGAAGGAAGAGGTAGAGGGAAAGAGGAAGGAAGAGAAAAAAATTCAATAAATCATCAAGAAAATTAGAAGCCACAACTGGAAGTAATGACATATAAAAGAAAATTCCTCATGGTAATTTTTAAAGTACTTATACCAAGATGTTTGATTTTTAACCTAAATTTATAAATAAAAAAGAAATTAGTATGAAGCTTGGGGTTAGAGTGCAACTCGCTTCTGCAGGAACAGGATATTATCTGGAAATATTCTCTTCTTTATTTCTTTATTTTTAACACAAAGCATAAAAAGCACATGATGCAGTTAGAGGNTTTTAACCTAAATTTATAAATAAAAAAGAAATTAGTATGAAGCTTGGGGTTAGAGTGCAACTCGCTTCTGCAGGAACAGGATATTATCTGGAAATATTCTCTTCTTTATTTCTTTATTTTTAACACAAAGCATAAAAAGCACATGATGCAGTTAGAGGTGGATTGACAGTGACATTTCATTAATGGTTTGAATAAGGCAATTTCTCTCTAGTTCACAGTACTCAGACAGACAACCAAAATAGCAAGGCTATTTCCCTTCTAATTCTGTTGCAGAAACGGCCTTTAAGATAAATAACCATACATAATTATATATATTTAATTTAGTAGACATTTCTTGAAGAAAAGGAACTTTATACTATTTTCAAACTCAACCTTTTTTCTCATTTCTCCTGTCCTGCTTTTGAAGAGAGAAGGCAATGTGACTGCATAATGATCCATCAAAGCAATGCTCCTGGGGATATACATCATACAAAACAATGAAACCTCATCAGGTTGTCCTTGCATTAAATGGTATACTATACACAGCATTTAAATTCAAAAGTCCTTCTCACATCCAGGAGCTTCTGTTCCATGTGGCAAAATTATCTGGGAAATTCATGTCGAATCGCTTCATTATTCTGAACTGCTTAGGTATATCTACCAGGGCTTCCCTGGTAGCTCACATGGTAAAGAATCCACCTACAGTGCAGGAGACCTGGGTTCAATTCTTGAGTCAGGAAGATCCCCTGGAGAAGGGAATGGCAATGCACTCCAATATTCTTGCCTGGAAAATCCCATGGACAAAGGAGCCTGGTGGGCTATAGCCCATAGGATCGCAAAGAGGCAAACACGACTGAGCGACTAACATGTTCACACTCATATTGGTATAACTGTGGAAACAAACAATGCCACCCAAAGAGAATAAGCAAAAGGTATTTATTCAGAGCTTACTATAGCAAGGGAGTCAGTCACCATCACATACATTTGGCAGACTCAAATGTAGATGGAAAAGTCACTTAAAACATGTTAAATGTAGGGGGGGGAAGGTGGCTTTAAATATGCTCTGGTTGGAGGCAGTTGGCTTGGGGGATTTGTAGTTATGTTAACTAGAAGAGGGATATCCCATGTGATGGTTTAGGGTATATATTTGGCTGTTTCCAGTTGTTCCAAAGATGGAAGTGGAGACAAAAACTGGGAAAGCTGTCTATTATTCGAACCCTGGCTGACTGGGGTCAATTGTTACAGGAGTTATTGTTTGGCTTCCTGGTCTGGTTATGACAGATTGTGGGCCAGAGTTCTATTTGTATATGTAGCCTAGTCACTTTCTTTTATTTATATGTTTACATATTTATTTGGCTATGAGAGGTCTTAGTTGAAGTATGTGGGATCTTCTATGTTTATTGAGGTTTACAAAACCTTTTTAGTTGGAGGCGGTCCTAAGATGGTGGAGGAATAGGACAGGGAGACCACTTTCTCCCCCACAAATTCATCAAAAGAACATGTAAACGCTGAGTAAATGCCACAAAACAACTTCTGAATGCAGGCATAGGATATCAGGCACCCAGAAAANCAAAACCTTTTTAGTTGGAGGCGGTCCTAAGATGGTGGAGGAATAGGACAGGGAGACCACTTTCTCCCCCACAAATTCATCAAAAGAACATGTAAACGCTGAGTAAATGCCACAAAACAACTTCTGAATGCAGGCATAGGATATCAGGCACCCAGAAAAACAGCCCATTGTCTTCAAAAAGAGATAGGAAAAAATATAAAAGACAAAAAAAGAGACAAAAGAGGTAGGGATGGAGCTCCATCCCGGGAAAGGAGTCTTAAAAAGAGAGAAGTTTCCAAACACCAGGAAACACTCTCACTGCCGAGTCTGTGGCGAGTCTTGGAAGTGCAGAGAGCAACATAACAGGGAGGGAAAATAAATAAATAATTAAAACCCACAGATTACAAGCCCAACGGTAACTTCCCCAGCAGAGAAGCAATGCAGACACCTGCACCCACCACTAGCAAGCAGGGGCTGGGCAGGGAGTCACGGGCTGCATGGCTTAGAGTAAAGATCAGGCCCGAATGCCCCAAGTGTAATCAGAGCGAACTAACTTGGGCTAGCAAACCAGACTGTGGGATAGCTACCACGTAAAAAGCTCTAACATAAGACACTGCCAGGACCGCGCACAGAACAAAGGACGGAACAGAATTAGCTGGCTGAAGACCATCCCCCTCTGGTGACAGGCAGCCAGAGCCGGAAGGNTCCAGTGTATATTCAGGGTTCATTTCCTTTGGGATTGACTGGTTTGATTTCCTTGCAGTCCAAGGTACTTTCAAGAGTCTTCTTTAGCACCACAGTTCAAAAACATCAGTAGGGTCTGGAAAAGGTATCCTCCCCCTTAAAATTCTATTCCTGATATAAAAACATTATCATGTTGGGACTTCCCTGGTAGTCCAATGGTTAGGACTCTGCACTTTCACTGCAGGGAGCATGGGTTCGATCCCTGATAAGGGAACTAAGTCTATATGCTGCCTGGCATGGAAAAACAGAAAAGAAAAACATAATCACGTAGAAAGAAATGTCTTGCAAAAATAAAACCTCACATTGAAGTTTATGTTGAAGTGAACGGAAGTGAAAGTTGCTTAGCCGTGTCCGACTCTTTGCAGCTCCATGGACTGTACCCTGCCAGGCTCCTCTGTCTATGGAATTCTTCAGGCCAGAATACTGGAGTGGGTAGCCTTTCCCTTCTCCAGGGGATCTTCCCAACCCAGGGATCAAACCCAGGTTTTCTGCAATGCAGACAGAATCGTTACCATCTGAGCCACCAGGGAAGCCCAAGAATACTGAAGTGGGTAGCCTATCCCTTCTCCAGGGGGTCTTCCCAACTCAGGACTTGAACCGGAGTCTCCTGCATTGCAGGTGGATTCTTTACCAGCTGAGCTCCCAGGAAAGCCCAGAATTACCTTAGCATTGTGTATAATGATGCCCCAGGAGCTTCTGACCCTTTTCTCCACCAGTCTCTCTCTTCTCTCTCCCTTGATTTTGGGCTTTAGAATGGGGAACGGATAAGTCCCAGACATTCCAACTGAAATGGATACCGGGGCAGTATATTGAATAAGCTGTCTTTAATTGGCTCCACCACCTTCTTAAAGGAAATGATTGACTGAAACAGAGACTCAGGATCAACTGGATCGCAGATGGAGATGCAGAGGAAAGACACAGCAACAATAGTCTTAACCTGAGGTCAAGAGGGTCCCCCCCCACCATGTGGCAGAGACAGGGCCTGAGGGTCCAGGCTGGACAAGCAGTTGAGGGTCTTAAGGAACCGAGTGGGGAGCAGGTGCTCCAGGGCTGCTCCCTTCTTGTGCTTCAGAATTTGCAAAGACAGACTTTTTTGAGCTGTTCCCATAGACTGAGGCTGTATGCCTTCTCTCTCCCCTTTCCACTCTCATTAGATTCCTGGATCAACTGAAACTTGACCGAATTTAAGGGGCAGGGGCCAGTTGCACAGTTGGAACATAAAGGAGAAAAAGAAGGGAAAATCCTTTGCAATCCTCTTCAACACCAGGGACAAGGGGACCATTTTCATATTGACCGAGATATGGAGCAACTGGAACTCTCGTTCACTGCAGGTTGGGGTAAAATACAGCAGCATTGGAGACTTGTTGGTGGATCATAATACAGTCAACCTTCTACCGCTCCCATGTCCTGGCTCTTCTGCTCCTAAATATTTACTTGAGATAGATGAGAACATACCCATGTGTGCATAACGGCTTCACTTATCATAGCCCCTTACTGGAAACAACACAACTGTTCATCAGCAAGAGAAAGGAAAATGGAATGGTGATATGCCTACAATGGACTGAAAGCGGAAGTGTTGGCCTCTCCATTGTGGCCGACTCTTTGCAACCCCGTGGTCTGTAGCCCACCAGGCCCCTCTGTCCATGGGATTCTCCAGGCAAGAATACCGAAGTGGGTTGCCATTCCCTTCTCCAGGGGATCTTCCCAACCCAGGGATAGAACCCAGGTCTCCTGCATTGCAGACAGATTCTTAATGGTCTGAGGCACAGGGAGGCCGTACAGTGGGCTGCCCTCAGCAACAAAAAGGGACTGAAGATATAAGCAAGTTCATCAGTGAAAATCACAGTTGAGCACAGGAGCCAGAAACAAATGAGCACGGACCAGGAGCATTCTGATGACACAAAACCCAACATCTGGTTGGAATAGTGATGACCTGTGGAGGCACCAGCTGAGAAGGACCCTGAAGAGTCATCTGGGTGCTGGAAATGTCCTAGAGCTTGACCTCAGTGGTGGCCACACAGCTGTTTACAACATAAAAACTCATCCAGCAGACTAGGGTCTGTGGATTTACCTGAATCATATCTCAGTAAAGTTCTGTTTTCATTTTTATATATATTAAAAAAAACCCCAAAACCTCCCAGGGCCCAGGCAGACACAGAGACAGCTAGAGTTCCAGGAAGTACTCACTTTGGCATTAAGGTGGCTTGGAGTTGAGTCCCAGCGAGTCCAGCCCCAGAGGAGAGCCCAGGGTCCTCTGCTCCTGCCCTGCAGGGAGGGGCAACAGCCAACACGAAGGCCAGTGGGTTTTCAGATGATGGAGACAGTAGGGAGGCGTCTCCAAGACCCAGTGCCTGGCACGGTTGACCTCAGCAGCCTGGCATCACCGTGCAGTCACTGAGACTTGTTCCCAAGGCCTGGCTTTGGTCTTAAGGAGGTGAGAGGCAGCCCTCAGAGCTACGTTATTCAAAGTCCAGACACTTGTCTGAGGCTCTCTGTTCTCTGCATCGTAAATGGTAGGATGTGTTCTAAATGTGTCAGCCACCACACACTCTTGAAAAACCAGAAACTGACAAGTATTGATGAGGATGTGGAGGGAGGAGACCTTTTGTGCTGTGGGTGGGAATATTTAATGGGGAGGTGGTGATGGGAAACGTAGTGTACATACTTGATCCTAAGGGCCTGGCATTAAGCCTCTGATTGTCAAAGCGCTCATTTTGAAGACTCCCATCTTGTGTAAACACATCACCAGCTGTATGACAACTTCTAAGTAAGCACCCAGTCTGGCCTCACCCATGACATTCTCCTTCCTGGGAAGCTTTGGGGTACCTAGGTAACCATGTGTGGGACCCCACATGTCTCTTCCTGCTCCTTGGTCCCTGCTTAACCACCCCAACCTTGGACCCTAGTAAGGGCCCCCACTCCCACCTCCCATTTGCATGATCTCAGGACCTTAGAATAATAATCCTCGTTTTTTTCAAAGCTCTCAGATGGTTGTTGCTGAGCTGCATCCTGTAATAGTAGTAAGAACCACAAGGGCCAGTCCAGCCACAGCACTGGCTCCAGCTGGGCTAATGACCTGGGGGCTCCCACAGGTTCTAAAGACCCACATGAGTGCCCCCAGATGTTCCCAAACTGACAGCACCACCATGCATAGGCTGAGACGGATGTCACAAGACAGTATGGAGGTTCCTCTCAAAACTCAACATAGGATTACAATATGATCCAGCAATTCCACTTCTGGGTATAAACCCTAAGGAACTGAAAGCAGGAACTTGAGGAGATGTTGGTTCACCCATGTTCACGGTATTATTTATAACAGCCAAGAGACAGAACCAGCCCAAGTGTCTATCATGGATGACCAGATAAGCAAAATGTGGTCTACACATACATGCAATGTCATTCAGCCTTGAAAGGAGGGGAATTCTGACCCAGGTTTCAGCATGTGTGAATTTCGATGATGTTGAGGAAGGAAGAAATTTTCCTCCACTCCTCTAGTTTCTTCTGGCCAGTCTAAGAATTAAATTGACAGGAGACAGATTAACAGGGGAAAATCTAACAAAAGGTTAATAACACATATACATGGGAGAGACCCAGAAGAACTAACTCATCAAAATGGTCAAAGCCCTCACCTTAAACACCACCTTGAGCTAAGACAGAAGAGGATATTGAGGGTAATGGTTGGGATTTCAATGAGGAAGAAGCCAGATAAGCAAATGCTTGGTAAATAAGTGCTTGCTGGGTGCAGAGTGGACTCTGATCTCTACAGGTGAAACTCAGCACACCTTGCCCATGTTCTGTAGATATCTTAGGTCATGACTCTGTTGTTGGAACAGATCCTTTATCTACATTCTTTGCTTCAGTTGAGGGGGAGTAACAAGAAAAACTTCAGGTCTTCAGGTTCTTAAAAAGATTCAGCCTAAGTGAATCCTCATGCCCAAGTGATGCATTTTGGGATGGCAAATTTTGCTTCCCTACATTGATTTAGTCTTTCATCATTTGCAAGATGTACCATATTGCAGGCCTTATTTGATATGATTGTCGTGAGCATTGATTGAGGTGAGGCTGGAAGGCACTTAGTTTGGCTGTGACTCACCAAACGGAGTCCCAGTTGTCTTCCATCAGGAGATTTGACACCACTAGGAGCAAAGACTCCCCTTTAACCTCCTTTTAAGGGATTGTACCAGGTCTTCCGAACTACCCAGATGGCAGTCAAGCTCCAGGGACTTGAACCTTGGATACACATCTCACAACTGAAGAAGACCCCACCCGATACCTGGTGCTGTGCAAATGTTGGAGACCTTGAACCAAACTGAGGAGGAAGAGTAGCTGACATTCAGGTAAACTGCTTCTGCCCAAGATGATGGATGAAGATTTTATACTTTAATTAAGCATGGGATCCTTTCTCCTTTTCCCTTTCCTTTCCTCCAGCATTGACCTGGAAAGATAATGCCCTCATCTGAATCCCCCAAGCCATTGCTAAGGAAGGTAATCTTTGAACTGAATTTATCATCTAAGTTTCCAATCCATCTGTAACTAGATCAGATTTACCTCCACTCACTAAGAGCTCATCTACCTGCAGTAAAGCCAATCGACTGACACTGGGTGGCAGGGAAGGAAAGTACAGCATTTATTGCAGGCACCAAGCAAGGAGTCCAGACAGCTAATACTTGAAAGGCCTGAACTCCCCCATGGCTTTCAGGAACAGGTTTTAAAGATAGGGTGAGGTAGAGGGTTGAGTGGGGCATGATCAACTCATGTATATCTTCTGATTGGTTGGTGGTGTTGACTGAAAAAAGATGTACAACTTGAGAGTTGTGAGTTAGGTTTTATTTGGGGCAAAATGAGGATTTTAGCCCAGGAGGCAACATCTCAGATAGCTGTGAGTTCAGTTCAGTCGCTCAGTCGTGCTCGACTCTTTGCGACCCCATGAATTGCAGCACGCCAGGCCTCCCTGTCCATCACCAACTCCCGGAGTTCACCCAAACTCATGTCCATCGAGTCGGTGATGCCATCCAGCCATCTCATCCTCTGTCGTCCCCTTCTCCTCCTGCCCCCAATCCCTCCCAGCATCAGAGTCNCGGTCTGCTCCACCCCCACGCAGTGCAGGTGGCCTTGCGGCAGAAGCCCGCCTTGTGAAGGCCCCCTCCTGCCCAGGAGCTGGCCAGGGGCCTCCTGGGCAGCGCCGAGAATCCCCAACCCTTGCCTAGACCGTGGTGGTTGGGCCAGGCCCCCACCCCTCAGCCTAGATCTCTGTC
This sequence comes from Neotragus pygmaeus, assembly GCA_006410875.1. Classification (NCBI taxonomy): domain Eukaryota; kingdom Metazoa; phylum Chordata; class Mammalia; order Artiodactyla; family Bovidae; genus Neotragus; species Neotragus pygmaeus. Next base: position 1,868,788 of record SJYV01015141.1, read on the forward strand.
CTCTCCTGCCCTGGAGGGATTGGGGGGCGCTCCGGGCCGCCAATAACCCATCACAGTTGATGGAGCCGGAATGCCTGTCCTCTGCTCTAGCCCCTGTGCTCAGGTTCCCCTGCCTCGCAGCAATCAACCATGTCAGTCCTGTGACACCGGCTGGGTTTTCCACGCAGAGCTGAAGTGACCAGTTAGAACACCCTCCTGAGACTCTACCCTGCAGAGCTCCGCTCCTCCCTAAGGGCTTCCTGTCCCAGCACCTGCCCTTGAGGTTCCTGCTCCTGGATTCTATCAGATTCTTACAAGGTAGGCCTCTCCTTCCACATTCCTTGGTTTGTTGTTTTCCTAGTTTTTCTCGCAAAGAAACCTCACTGACTTGTTTATAGCTTGTGTCTCCAAGGTAGCTGCTCATCGGACTGGGCCTCTAGCACCCAACCAGGGCCTGTGAGTATGTGCTCAACACAGATGTGTGACCTGAAAGGGAGGTGTCCGGGGAGTGTCCTTCAGCCCAAGCTGTAACAAGTGAGGATCTGAGAGGCCCCAGCCTGGGAAGAAGTCGTGGCAGAGCAGCCCAGCCTGAGACCACCCCCCCCCAACCTCGCCTCAAGTCCCCCCTCTGTGAGGCCAGGATGCCTTTCTCTGGGAAATGGGGGTCTGCAAGGAAGGGCTGGCTTTGGGCCTTTGGAGGCCAGGGGCAGTGGTTACTATGGAGACTGATGCCGCTCCTCATACATCTGGGAATTGAGCGATGAAGGGAGGTAGAGTCTACTGATGTGTCTGGAGCTTCGAACCTTCAGTCCCCTGAGCCTCATTTCTAGCCTAGAGCTGGGATGAGTGTGAGTGAATCCCTCCCCAGGCCCCTCAGCAGAGACTGTGGGGGAGTGGATAGGGTACCCTGTGAGGGCCTGATCGAGGAGTCTGTGCAGGGAGCTGGGTCTGCAGAATGATGGTTAACACTCACGGTACTGGCCCTGCCCCTCACTCAAACTCAGGGGGATACTGAGGTGCTGAGGTCCTTGCTGGGCCTCCAAGAAGTTCTTCTGGGGTGTGGAGGGGGGAAAGGGAGATAGGTATGGGCGTATGAAGGAGTGCTGGTCTTCTAGGCCAGAGACCTTGTTTGACCTAGCTCTACCCAGGACTTTTCTATGTGACCTTAGACTACCCAGGCCCCTTCTCTGGGCCTTGGTGTCCACCTTGGTATACCTGTTGGACTAGTCTAGTTGTCTTCCCCTGTGGTTCAAGCCAGAGGGAAGGAGACAGGATGAGGTCCAACTTGCCCAAAGGCCCTTCAAAGCCCAGCCCAGGGGACCAAATTCAGGCAGGGGCCCAGGAGGGCGGGGCTGCCCTGCGTGCCTCCCATACACACCACCCTCTTTGTCTCTGGGACCTAATGAGGCACAAGATCTGGAGAGGAAATTCAGGCCGCTGTGCTGCTGCCAACCTGGCTGAGCTCCTGATCCCTTCCCTGGCCTGAGGGAGGGAAGAGAAACAGCCTCCAGCCCCAGTGTCCCTTATAGTCTGTCCAAGGGTGAGGGTGGGGGGCACGATCCTCTGTCTCCCAGGCCCCTCTCCCTCCCCAGAAGCACTGGAACCACCAGCCCTGGGAATACCAAAGAAACCCTGCACAGGTCCCCTTCCTCCCTCTCTCACTCTGCCTTCCACACTTCCCCTTCCTCACTCTGCATCTCTAGCCTCAGATACAGGGGCGAGAGTACTGCTGATGAGGTTTGGCGAACCAGTTCGTTAAGACGGCAGGGGACGTAGAGAGAAAGGAAGGAAGAGCCCCAGCCAAATGCCCTGAGCCCTAGCCTTAATCCCAGTTGCTAACTTGATTCATGAGTGAGAGGCCTCAACAGTTGCTGCTCTGACTGAGCTGTGAGCAGAAGAAGAGAGGACCCTATCACAGGAGACCCTCACTGTGGTCTCTGACCAGTGCCATGTTGTGTGACCTAAGACAAGTCCATTCCCCTCCTTGGGCCTCTTATTCCCCCTCTGTGAAATGGAATTCATACCAATCTGGCCAAATTACTAGGAGGAGTTAAGTATGAGTGAGCCTGGCACCCAGGAGGTGGTGAAAAATAATGCAGATGATGCCCATGGCCACCTCTCTGTTCCCCAGGAGGTTTGCCGCTCTTGAGGCCCTGAACACATCTCCCTGAGTCTTCAGTCCCTGGCAGGGGCAGGGCGGGAAGTTAGATCCCACGTCTGAAAAAGGAGAAAACTAAGGGGGAGACTTAGGGAGGCAGCTCAAAGGGTTGTGGTTTCTTGGTGAGGTGTGTTAAAATGCCTGGATTCTGTGGTCAGACTAGACCAGGATTCCAATCTTGACAGGGCGTTCTTAAGCGGATCTTTTCCTCTTGTGGAGATAATATCTAGTGGAGAGGATTAAGTGAAATACTGTACTATTCTCAGTTCAGTTCAGTCGCTCAGTCGTGGCCGGATCTTTGCGACCCCATGAATCGCAGCATGCCAGGCCTCCCGGTCCATCACCAGTTCCCAGAGTTCACTCAGACTCACTTCCATCGAGTCAGTGATGCCATCCAGCCAACTCATCCTCTGTTGTCCCCTCCTCCTCCTGCCCCCAATCCCTCCCAGCATCAGAGTCTTTTCCAATGAGTCAACTCTTCGCATGAGGTGGCCAAAGTACTGGAGTTTCAGCGTTAGCGTCATTCCTTCCAAAGAAATCCCAGGGCAGCATTCTCAGAGTACCATAAACCTGCTGCCCTGGTCACCAACGACGCAGCCCCGCGGGCCCCAGCCTTGCCCCGCCCCTTTGCCCACATCCAATCGGCGGCCGCCTCTTCCGCGCATCCGTTCCCTCCACCTCTGGCCGCTCCTCTCCCGCCGCCACTTCCTTCGAGGGAGGCTACCCCGTTGGGGAAGAGATTCCCTGGAGAAGTTCTCATTTCTTGAGAAGCAGCTGAGAGCTGGAAGATGCACCGGAGGGCCAAAAAGCGCTGTGAAATTGACCCCGAGTTCAAAGAGCCCGTCTGCCCTCTAACCATTTTACAGATGGGGAAACCCGAGGCCCAGAGAAGGGAAAATCCTCGTTAAGGTCACCCCGAGCGGAGAGCAGAAGCCCAGGCCAGGCTTTTCTCCGTGAAGATGGGAGCTCAGGTGCGCGATTTGGCGGGAGGGCGGCGGGAGGGAGGACTTGCTCCGTGTGGGAGCCGGGGCACTAACGATGCTGGCCGGGGGATCTTGACTGCGTGGGAGGCTGGACTTCTCGCTGCCTCAGTTTTCCCAGCACTACCTCTGGGAGAAGTCAGGCGACAAGGCAACGGGCCAAACGAGCGCCTGCACACAGTCCGATTGTCCTTAGGCTGTCCCCGCGCTCCCCACCCGCCCAAGTCTGATGGAGAAGGCTCCTCGCTGGGCGCTGCCTCCCAAGCCCTTTAAAAGCCCGTCCTCCCGTTCGAGCCTCTCGGCGTTCTGTTGGAAAGGCTCTTGATCCCTACTCTAGAATTAACTGCTCAGGCTGCCGTGGGGAGCTTTTCCCGGAGCTGTAACTGCGCAGGTGCAAGGCAGCAAACCCGGAAGGCGGAAGAGCCGGGTTGGTGCCGCCGGGGTCGGGGGCGGAGAGCGTGTGAACCAATGACCTGAAGGAGTTAGGGAGGGCGGGATTAGGCCCGCGGTTACTCAGCGCTACCCTGGTGGGAGGTGATTTAAGAAATGGGGTGAAGGGTGCTTGAACTGCTCTTCGCGTCAGCGTCCTTCTGGCCCGCGGAAGTTCAGCAGCAGAGAGGCGGGCCTAGCGCCGGAAGCAGGAAGGAGGGCGCAGGAAGCAGGGCCTCGTAGCCAGTAGCGCTGTAGGTTCGTGGGTTTGTCGGTCCCGAGAGCTCAGGATGGAGAAGCTGCGGCTGCTGGGCCTCCGCTACCAGGAGTACGTGACTCGTCACCCGGCCGCCACGGCTCAGCTGGAGACGGCGGTGCGCGGCCTCAGTTACCTGCTGGCAGGTGCCACCCTGACCTTTGACCCATCCCTTCGGATCTCTGACCTCTGACTCCACCTGCCTCCCCCTCCCTTCCCTGCGGAGCCTGGGTAGTGATCTCTGTGCTTGAGGAGTTCCTTCCAGGTTCCCGTTAGGACATAGGGAGGGAATGTCCAGGGACTCGGAGCAGCAGGGAGAGGCAGACTCTCACCGGCGCCTCCTTCTGTGCCTTCTCCCCAGGTCGCTTCGCCGATTCGCACGAGCTGTCAGAGCTGGGTGAGCCGGCCTCTGGGGTGGGTGTGGGGCGAGAGGGTGGGGGAGGGCTTCCCAGAGGGCTTCCTAGACTTCGCGTTAGATCATCCAGTTCTGTGATTGAATCAGACAGGGGTCCAGCGTCTACTGTCCTAGGCCGTCGCGTATGCCCCCTCCCCCGCCATAGTTGAGAGATATGTCTGGGGACCTTCACTGGTCAGGAGGCTGAGCCAAGCGCCTCTTCTGCCTTTGCTCCGTTAATCTTCCCTACGGTCATGTGAAGTGGGCACTGTTATTGTCCTCCTTGTCCAGTTAAGGGAACAGAAGTTTAAGTGAGGTTAAGGAACAGCCACCGAAGGCCTCAACCAGGATTCCCATCCCAATCTCCCAAATTCCAGAATGCCCAGACTGTAACTGCCTCAGTGGTGTTTATCCAGTCAGTACAGGAGGCACAAGTCCTGAAAGGATGACCTGGGTTTTAAAAGGTAGGGATGGAATAGAATCTCAAGGACAGGCTGCAGAGAGAGCAAAGGCCAGGAGGCGACCGCGCCTCCCATGCCTCTGTGGAGCACCATGGGCAGTTCTGGGCTGCTGGATAACCAGTGCTGTGCAGCAGGGCAGTAGCTGGTATGGCATAGAAATCAAACCATCCTTTCTTGTTCTAGCTGCTCACACAAGAGGTTGCTGAGGGGAGTGGAGAGCTCTGAGGAAGTGGGTGGCAGGACCTGTTGTTTCCACATAGTGTGTGGGTGGCTGAGCACAGCAGGGGACAGGTGATCCCTGCTGCTCTGGGGAGAGGGGGAGGGGTGGAGGCTGCAGAGCCCGCCTCTCAAGGCCACTCTCTGCCCCTCAGTGTACTCTGCCTCTAACCTGCTTGTGCTGCTCAATGACGGGATCCTACGGAAGGAACTTCGGAAAAAATTACCCGTGGTAAGAATTGTGAAGCAGGGGGCTCAGGAACAAAATAGTAACCACCAGCCCATGTTTGGGGCACGCGTTATGGTCTCCTGGAGTACGAGACGTGGCTGCATCTAACTGTGCCTGTAGCCGTTAGGCGACAAGTCCAGGCATCGGTGTCCCCTTGTCAGGGAAGAGGCTGGGTTTCACAGGGTAGAGTCGCCTGTCCCAGCAGGAGACCTCAGGCTTACGCGCTTAATCTCTCCTGTCAGAGGTGTCCCCCGGGGGAGGAGCTGAAAGCAGGGGAGCCTCCTGACCTCTCAGCCTGGGGTTCTTGCAGTCCCTGTCCCAGCAGAAGCTGCTGACATGGCTGAGCGTGCTGGAGTGTGTGGAGGTGTTCATGGAGATGGGGGCCACCAAGGTGTGGGGCGAAGTAGGACGTTGGCTCGTCATCGCCCTCATCCAGCTGGCCAAGTATGTCGGGACTGTGGAGGCCCAGCCTGGGGTGGGGTCACTGAGACCAGCTGTACCGATGGTGTTCAGTAGAGCAACCCGGACCCCTGCCAGCTAGCCACCTCCCCCTTCCCCAGCCCTGCCATACTCCCAACCCAGGGCTGTACTTCGGATGTTCCTGCTGATCTGGTTCAAGGCTGGCCTCCAGACCTCACCCCCCATCGTTCCGCTGGACAGGGAGACCCAGGCACCGTCCCGGGGTAAGTGCCTGCCCGCCCTGGAGTGGAACGGGGCACGGGGCTGATTAGTAGACGAGAGCTGGCCTACGCACTGTCACCGGGGAGCACATCTCTCCCCACCAACTCATTTTGTCCTCGTCGTCTTATATTGGTATTTTACAGAAGAGAAAGAATGATGAAGTCAGAGGCCAGATGAGAGCTTAAACTCAGGGCTTCTGACATCAGAGTCGTCAGTCATTGTTATGGGCTGCAGGAAAAGGGGACAGAGCATCAGGAGGAAGCAGGGGTCTTGCCAGCCTTGTCTTTGGGCCTGGCGCTGTGTTAAGAGCACAGCCTCATGAGGCAGGGTGCCCAGCAGATGTGCCCCTTCACGGCTTTGGGCCCATCCGCTGCTGGCCTCTGGTCTTACCCCCTTGACTTTGAGTTGGGAGAAGGTCTTTGCTTCTGTTTTCATGGTCATGTTGAAAGCAAAGCACTCAGAATATAGGCCCTTCCCCTCCTTAAAATTTTTTGTTTATTGGCCACGCCACACAGCCTGTGGGATCTTAGTTCGCTGACCAGGGGTGGAACCCACGCCCCCTGCAGTGGAAGCATGCAGTCTTGACCTCTGGACCACCGGGGAAGTCCAGATACAGTCCCTCTGGCTGTGGACCCCATGGACCACCGGCCCCCTGCCTTGTTCCAGTGCCTGGGAGGCCTTAGTTCTTGGCTGGTATATCTGCACAGGTGATACTGGCCTTTGCCCAGGTTGGGGAGGGCTGCAGAATGCTCCCCGCTATGGACAGGT
>SJYV01015141.1:1881232-1910937 GCA_006410875.1 Neotragus pygmaeus
CCCCTCGGTTTCCTCTTGCCTAGAAGGACTTACAGAATCTCTGGGGGCAAAAGGAGGTCAACACAGAGGCACCCCACCCTAACTCACACTGCAGCTGTCCTTTGCTAACATTCTCCCAACCGCATGTCTACTCCGGCCACCCACCCACCTGGGGGCTGAGAGAAACTCTGGGCTCTGCAACTTAGCTGCCTGCCTGCTTTCCATCTCTCGGCCTGTGGCCCCTTTTTCCTGTTCTGAAAAGACATGAGAGATCTCTGTCTGACTGGGTCTCCCCAGACGCTGGGGACCTCCCTCCAGGCAGGATTCAGACCTTTGGCAGCTGAGAGAGCCATCTGTCCTATGGCAAAGCCACGGGGACCCAGAACAGCAAGGCTGGATTAACCTTCCAGAAAGACCCTCAGGACAGGGGCCAGAGGGGGTCCACTAGGCTGTGTGGCGTGTTCAGTGCCATGGTAGCCAGGGGAGTGCCTGGCTCTCTCCTGCCCCAGAGCACTGCAGACTCCACTGGACTCCACCCTACACTGCCTCAGGCCCTCTGCCAAGGAAGCTTTGGAAAGGCTTTAGGGTAGTCCTGAGTCTTCCCTTAATTATGGTCCTCTAACTGCTACTGTCCTAGGCCTCAAAACTTCCTGCTCTCTCCCTTCTTGTGGCCAACCGAAGGATCTGTCCCCTGCCTTTGCCCCTGGCAAAATAAATACGTAATAAATAAAAAATCTGAGCACTCAAGATGTGCCAAGCATGGTCCTGGATGTTTCCTGCATGTTATTTCCTTAGATGGGAGTGCCAAAAAGACCCCGAGAGCCCCTCTAGATACGGGGATACCCTTCTTCCTGTCCCTACCCATCCCATCCACCCAACCCTTACCCGTAAGGACAAGGTGTCTTTGCACTGCAGGCTGATGCCACACTCATCGGTGATCTCGGAGAGGTCTTCATCCTCAAACTCCTCCAGGCTGATGTCATGGGTGAGCCTGGTGGGGACAAGAAGCCAAAGTTACCACTCAGGGGACTGCTGGCGGTGGGCCGAGGACCCTGATGCCTCCCTGTACCTCTTCCGAGGGGCAGCTCCTTGATATATCACAGCCCCTAGAGGACGGGACCTGAGGTTTGCCTGCATCAGTGCAAGGGGCACTGAACAGGCAGGGCAAGCTCGGGGCTCAGATCAAAAGGCAGGTCTCCCGGTGAGGACTGGAAGGGAGGACTCTGGGTCACTGTAGCTCTACCCGGCTGGGAGTTTCCACCCTGCAGTCAACCAGGAGGCTGTGCCTAGAAGGCCCAGCTGGTCAGAGCCTCGGCTCTGCCAAAGAAATGGCTTCCAGAGTCAAGGCACTGACTTGACTCCAGTTCACCCGTGGAGCAGGGAGGCCAGGAGTGGGGCCTCCCTGTGTACCTCGGGGACAGACCCAGGGTGCTGGCAGAGGCCCCGCCCCAGCTCAGAGGGGCGCCCCATGTCCCTGGCCCAGGAGGTCCCCCTCTCAGAAGCCCTGGGAGCAGATGAAGGGGAACCTGGTGTCAATCTAGTTTCATCCAATTCTAGGAAAGACAGTGTCCCTATTCTGTACTCTTGGTCTCATCAAATCCAGTGCAAAATCTTCCTGCCTGGCATGTAGGCCCCGAACAGGAGGTCGCCCATGGTGGGGCTGGGATAAGCTGGAGGTGTCCTGGACTCAGGAGGCCCTACTCAAAGCATGGGAACTCTAACTGGCTGTACTAGGACCCTGTCCCCGCAAGGCTGGCCCCCACCCCAGAGTGGCGGGCTGTGCCGGCCCCTACTCAGCCCCAGCCCTGGGTATCTGCCTGGTTTGGTGTGGGTGGGACAGTGGGAGAACTCTGTTAAGGAAGTTGGGGAGAATTCTGAGTCTTTTCTTCAAGATCAGGAGATTGAGGGCTAGAGAATGTAGACCCACTTGTCCAAGGTCACCCGCAGAGGTGGTGGGCTCAGCCCCAGGGGGTCCTAGAAGGCCACACCCCCTGCCTCTGGCCTCCCCCCCCAAACCAAACAGAGACCCGGAGCCCAGTGGAGCCGCCCCAGAGCTTCCCCCTCCCCCACACCGTGTCCCAAACCCCTACCAGTGCTCCCACTGATCCTCCAACCAGCTGTCATTGTCTGGGCTNCAACTTTGCTCAGATAGGATCAGACATTTATGAAACACATGGGTATTCACAAACTGTGGGAGAAACACACCTTCCTAGAAATACAGTCTCTTCTTAAAGTGCATTTGGCCTGCGACCATCCCCTCCCCACACTGGCCCTTGGGTCAGGATTTGGGGTAGTGCTCTGCAGGAGCCCCCAGGGACACCTGGGCCAGGAGAGGGGAGACACGAAGCCATCACAGAGCTCCAGGCCACTGGATAGCCCCTATCCTCATTTCCAGTCCACTGGGAAAGGGCCAGCGTGCCAGGGATGTAGGAAGTAGGGGGCGGTGGTCTTACCAATGTGTACCTTAGGGAAGAGACCCATCATCAAAAAGGCAGGCAAAGGGAATCATCCTGCCATCTGAGGTGCTGTCAGACAAACACCGACTCTGGCCCTAAGCCCTCTGGCCGTCCCAGTTTCTCCGGTCAGTCCTTCCAGGCTTGCTCTCCCCTCCTCCAGCGGCAGCCCCCGATGCTCCTTCCTCCTGGCTGGGGCTAAGACAGCAGTGAAGCCTCCAACCAAACACTGCAGAAAAAGCTGTTTCCCCCATGCAATACGGGACATTTCTCGTGAGTTGACACAGATACAACGGTTGGACTCCAAAGGCAGCTCTCCGGCTGAGGAAGCCTGAGGACATCTCAGGGAGAAGCCTGTCAGTGTGCGGGACAGATGCGGGAGACAGGGGCCTGGCCCAGGGTTCGGGTCCCAGGACAGAGGAGAGTGGAGGGCAGGACTGGGACAAGGTCACGGGGGAGGCAGAGAGGAGAAGGCCCAGGGCCAGCTTAATGTGACACGTGAGGACAAACCTCACGAGGGGTTGGTCTCTCAGCCACACACACACACCTGCACACACTCCTGTGCGCACGCACGCTGTGGCTCAAGTCTGGGCAACGGGTGGGAGGAAGATGTGCTCCAGCTGGCCACACAGTCCTCCTTTCCGTGGGGTCCTCCTCAGCACAGACCTCCAGCAGTGGGGGGAGTTGAGGTGGGAGCACCGGCCACCCCTGGATTGCAAGCCCTTGGCTTCTCTGGGTCAAACGCCCCACCTGCTGCTTCCATAAGGGTTGGTGCGCCGGGCGGGACCTCAGCTGGGGCCCTTCCCCACTATCCCTGGCCGTGCACCTGCCTGGGCCCTTGATGTCCAGCTACCGGGAGGGCTGATGCGGCAGCTCGGTGCTGACCAGCCCCAGGCAGATGACGGTGGCTGGCCTCGGGGGCAGGGCTGAGGTGCCGTGGAGTGTGGCCAGGGGAGCCAGGGGCCCTCCACCACCAGGGACCTGGCCTCCTCCTGCTGGCGGCCCCGGGTCTCCAGGCTGCTCTGACGGTGAAGGAGCGGTGAGTGCAAGGGCTAACTCCTAGCCTCAGGTTTTCAGCCCCGAAGAGTGAGAGGTTCCTCTCTCCTACTGTCAGACTGCACACCCAGCACTCAGGTCAGGGCCCTGGCGCACTTCTGTATGAGGCAGAAGGGCTGCAGATCTGCCCACAGCTCAGCCCCAGCCCCCCAGGAAGACTCTGGGGAGTCCACTGGCAGGGAGTTTTAAAAGCAGCAGCCAGGCCAGTGACCGCCTGGACAGCAGCCCCGGGGTCACAAAGCAGGAACTCAGAAGGCCCCTCACTGCCTCGAGAACCCCACACTCTGCACAAGGGCCAGAAATGCTTCCCTCTACTCCTCAGTCTGACGTGGAGGGAGGAGGGGGAAGGGGAGCAGGTGTCAGAATCTCACCTAAGGTCTGACCGCCCTTCTAGGCATACGAGGCAGCTGGCCCCCAGGGATAGGTATGGGGTGACCGCCACCGCTGTGACCTTTAGTCCGGGGTCCGGAGGCTGAGATGAAGCTGCTACCCGTCCTCCTCTGGCCCAGACAGCGTTCAGAAACACATGGGTGTACACAGACGCATGCACACGCAAACAGGCGGCCCTCCTTGCTCTGCACGCGCACACACGCACACACGTTCGCTCCGTCTCTGCAGGTGATCAGCGGCTCTGCAGGTTGCACTTCGCTGCCACAGTGGCAGCTCGGGCACCCAGGCTTTGCTCACGGAGCCACGGCACTGCAGCTGCAGAGAGACAAGGGCGAAAAGGAGCGTTCAGAAGACTCCCCGTTGCCCGGGACACGGCTCCTCTGGCTGCTTCTCTGGGGAACCAGGGAGAGCCCAGAGCGAAGTGCACGGGCTGCGCCACCTGGGGACAAGGCGGCTGCTGGGATGTCAGAGGGTGCCTGGACGCTGGCCCTCTCCCTCTGAGGTGCTGGCATGGACCAGCTCTCCCCGGTGGCCTCTCTGAGCCTCCTCTGCCCCAGGCCTGAGGACAGCAGAGGAGGGGTCACTACCTGAGGCCTTGGGTGACACTTATTCAGGTACGACAAGAGCCCTTGATAGGCACAAGGGCTGCTGCCAGAGAGGGGAGAATCAGGGGGAAAAAAAGGCTGGAAGAGAAGCCAGCCAGGACCAGTAATTCTGAAGATGAAGGCAATGACTGGGTTTGGAATCAGTGGCTGAGCGAACTTCCACATAGAGATAAAAGAAAGCTGGCACTGTGCTAGAAGCCTGGGCGGGCGGGGCAGAGGAGACACAAGGATGAGTCATTTTAAAGATTTATAACATCCTGGATCTAGGGCAGAGGGAAGAGATGGCCTCATGCTGGATAACAGGACAGGGCAAGCCCATCACGATACTGGGTTGCCTGTCTCAAGAAGTCCAGGGTGCCTGAGAGTGTAGAGACACGCGGGCCTCCGTTCAAAGACTGTACCTCTGAAACAATGATCAGGTGGATAACAAGACGGCCTACTGAGCCTGCTACAGGTCAGGCACGTGTGATTCATACACAGATTTGTATACTGAAGCCCTGATCCCCTCAGAATGGGACTGTTTTTGGAAAGAGGGTCTTTAAAGAAGTGATTAAGTTGAAATTAGGTGCTTATCGTGGGCCCTGATCCCAAGTGACTGGTGTCCTTCTATGAAAAGATCAGGGGACAGACACACACAGAGGCCAGAGCCCGTGAAGACAGGGCGGACGGCAGCGGTCCTCAGGCCAAGCGCAGAGGCCTCAGGAGAGGCCAGCCCTGCCGCCAACTTGACCTCAGACTTCCAGCCCCCAGAGCCGTGAGTGAATGGATTTCTGTCGTTAGAGTCACCCGATCTGTGGCACCTTGTGCGAATCAAGCGAACTAATGCAGCTTGCGACCCTGTTAACTGAAGACACAGCCTCCATTTTCACAGATGAGAAAACTGAAGCCAGAGAGGCTACGTAAGCTGCCCAAGACGACAGCATTCAGGAGGGACAGAGCCAAGCCAGGAAACCTAGGTCTATCTGCTTCCACAATCTTTGTTTTTGCCACTAAGTAATCTCTACATTACAGGATCTCCCATTTAAGACTTTCAGAGGATGTAACAAGAAATTCAACATGGTGGCATGAAGATTAACATTCAAACAACATCAATGGAAGTTCAGATATTAACAGAAAAGGAAAAAAATGCTCTAAAGAGTTGAAGACATTGGAGTCAGGGGTTCAAAATCAGTCTTCTGACACACGCAGCCCTTTTCAGACAAATGTTAAATCCAAAGAAGATTTTAACTGGACAATGATAATTTCTCTGGAAGCTGGGAAAAATCAAAAACAAATTTACAAGTGGATACCTGTATGGGCCAATACTGAGTACCTCTTTAAAATATTTTCAACAATTTTCTCTTTAAGCTTGTACTATAATGACCTGCCCATATTTTTTCACTACAAGTAAATATATTTGTTACTAAAGTGTATATATGTTTATTGAAACGTGCTAATTGACTCTTCTTCTGAAACTGATAACTTCAGGACTGGAAAGTAAACAGGTGCTCCTACCCACTACTTCCATTTCTGGTGTTTTCTCCACCTTCAGGGACGAGGGACAATTAAGGGTGCTTGGGGACGCCTTAGAACATGGGCTCTTACTCTGGGGTTCCTGACCCTTAAGGGGTCCAGGGATAGGCCTTAAGGGGCAGTCCACAGAGGCCGTGACGTTCTGTGTACATTTTGCTGTGTGTGGGAACAGGTGTAATTTTCTGGGGAGAGGCTCCATCCTTCATCAGACTCTTCAAAGCATGAGTAACCCAAAGAGGAGTTAAGAACTGATGCCTCAGCTTAGAAGATGAGGAGATGACGTGTAGTCGGGCAGGCATAATACTAAAAATTCATTGAGACCTGTGCTCAGCTGGACATGGTGTAGCCATGGGGCAGACCCGTGAAGGGAGGTGGCAAGGACCTGGCCTCAGATGAGCCCCAGTGACCCCCGACCCCCTGGGATGGCTTCCAAAGCCCACGCAGAAAACCAAGGTTTGGAAGAACCAGCTCATCCTTGTCTACAAAGCTAGTCAAAGGCCAGCTCAGCTGCTCCCTGAAGCCGCTCGGCCAGCAGGCAGTTAGATGGTCTCTGTGCTCTTACCCTCAAGCTGGGCCTAGGTCTGCAGAAAAAGGCGCTCAGGGAGGCCAAACGAGGCCGTGCAGGAAAATAGCAGCATCGCTAACAGAAAGAGAAGTGCAGCTAGGGGAGAGGCGCCAGGGGAGGACTCAGCTCACACACCCACCAAAGACAAAGTCAGTCTCACAACGGTTCCACCCTCTCAACCCGTCACAAGTGGCGGAACACAGACCAAGTTAATGACCTTCCCTCAGCGTGCCGATGTCAGCCAGGACGGCCTGTGTGTCCCTGGGCCCTCCACGCTTCTCCCCCACTGGATGCTCACCTGCAAGCCCCGCAGGCCGGCTCCCAGCCCGGGAGGGGCGAGTGTGGCCACTGTGCACACCTGAGCCTCATCAGCAGAGGAGGCCGCTACAGCTCAGGGTCTGGAAGAAACGTGGCTTGGAGCTGGCCCAGGCCTCAGGGGCTGCCCTCCCCACCACAGGGGCTGAGGTGCAGGGCCCGAGCCTGAGAGGGGCAGAAGGCTGGCTCCCAGCCCCAATATCAGGAGCAGGGAAGGGCAGAGGTGCGGCTGGGCCTGGACGGGTTTACAGCTGGTCTCTCGGCTCAGGCTCATTCTCCACTTCAGCTACTCGCCTGCCCTTCCTGCTGTACCACAGCAAAGGGGAGGGGTGTCTGTCAGTCAACAGCTACTGAGTAAGTGCCAGGGAAAGCACGAGGGGATGTCAAGTCCCAACAAATTCTTGTTTCAGGAACTGAGTCAGAGAGGCGAGAGAAACCTGTGTGAAGGCTCCCAGGACAGGTTTCTGACCACCACACAGCCTCCACTTCCCCCGGGCAGTGTTTTACAGACTGCCCAGTGCCCCTCACACACGGTTTCAAGTAAGGACGGATATACATGCGACAGATGTCAGAAAGACAATGAAGAGATTCCAGAAGTCAGGTTCTCCTCAGTGAAAAGTGAAATTGTTAGCCGCTCAGTCGTGTCTGAGTCTTTGTGACCTGGTGGACTGTGGCCTGCCAGGCTCCTCTACCCGTGGGACTCTCCAGGCAGGAACACTGCAGTGGGGAGCTGTGCCCTCCTCAGGGGAGCCCCACGGCTAACCGAGCCTGCGTGAACTTCGGGCGGAGGAGGGGGAGAGGTGTTCCTTGCCATGAACCTTCCGTGTTCAACGGGCTTCTCTCAACAGATCGGTATGTACCAGCAGCAGGGCAAATGGGTCCTGTGCGCCGCTGAAGCAGCTGGACCAGTACAGAACCTGCACACAATCGGAGGCGGATGGAACCCTGCGCGGTCAGCAGCTTTGGGGATTACGGAGTAGCGGCTGGAATGAAAGCTATGTGAGGCTGGCTTAGTTTTCAGTTTTGTGAACATCTTACAGTAACCAAGCGCAGGGCAGATACTGATGTGGGTTTGAGGTAAGCGTGGAACCAACTGATGTCAGGATATGTTTTCCCACAAGATCAGTTTAAATCATTGTCTGGCCCAGGCCTGAGGCATCAGAAACAACAGAATAACAAACTAGAGAGGCTGGAGCTAAATGCGGCCTGAAGGGTCCGTGATGGAGCCCTCCGGCTGGTCGAGCGTGCTTCCTCACCAGCTACAGCACTTCGGAAAGGTTATGAAGCCGGCCCTGAGTCACTCAGCTACACCGACAGAGAGGAGACGGGGCGCAGGCGGTGAAGACTATCGGCTCAGGCCCCGGGGCCCCTGCTGTGTGGCCCGTCCAGCCCAGGCTGCCGGCTCTGACCACGGGAATGACAGAGGCAAAGACTCCCTGAGAAGCACGTGCAAGGCGGAGGCATGATTTCGTCTGTGGTGCATTTTACTCAGAGGCTTTTCACACGTGGCTTCTCCTTCTCTTTCCCCAACGCGTGTGCTTGACGGGCAGGGCAGGTGACGAGACGCTGCCATCACTGGCTCACTGGTGATGGCGCTCAGCCATCTTCAGGGCTCGGTGCGACCACCAGCGCATGGTGAAGCGCAAGCACCCCTGAGACATTCTTTCCTTTCAGCGTCTCCAAAGAACCCGTGTATCTGTCCTGTCCTCCGACCTCCAGGCCCCCCTTCCAGTCGACTGGCCACAATGAAGGGCTGACCCTTGAGAATCAGTCCTCCCGATCCCGACAGGCTGATGGACACCCCTGGACTACACGCGAGGAGAGGCGCTGGCCTCTGCCCCTTGCAGTGGCCTCTTGGAACCACCGCCACGGCCTCTTGACTGGCTCTCTCCCCATACTGCTTCCTCTCACGTCCCAGCCCAATGCCTGGTTAATCTTCAAAAAATGCCAGTTTGATCATTCGCTGTTTCAAAATGCGCCTTCATTCCCAGACTACACACCAAGGACTCTGCCTGACATTTAAGACCCTCCATGACTGGACCCAACTATAACCTTATGCTCTTGTAAAAAAAAATAGTAATAACAATATCCATAATAATAATAGCTATCATTTAATTTAGGAACTTCTAAGGCTAAGCAGGGCTTCCCAGGTGGCACTAGGGGTAAAGACCCTGACTTCCAGTGCAGGCGACATAAGACACAGAGGTTCGGTCCCTGCGTGGGGAAGACCCCCCCCCAGAGGAGGAAACAGCAACCCACTCCGATATTCTNCCAAAAACTGAATAGATTTCTTCTGAGTAACTAAAATGAATTTCAGAACATCATTTCCTTAAAACAATCTGCTTCCTACACATTGTGAATAGGCAGAAAATAGCAAATCATTTTGTTTGGCACAGAAAAGAGGTCAAATTTAATACTGCATGAGGGAAAGGTCATTTGTAGAACAAGCAAGGCTATAAAGTTGCATGGATTTTCTCCATATATATTTAAGGTAACAGCAATGTTAACTATAGTGATGAGGAAAAAAATCTTTTCCCTCTTCTGTTACTGAAAACATTAAGATGAAATTAAAAGTTTTAAATAAGATAAAAACATAATCCTGCCACGTTATCCTATTTTATTTTCATTGAGTGTGATTCTTCATCCACACATAGCTGTAATCAATATATACATAGCAATATATATGCTGTTTTTCACTGTTTGTACATAAGTATTCCAAACTACCATTTGCAATGCTGCTCAATGAGGTGATGATATTAACAATTTAATTAGTGAGTCACATAATATAAAGGCGTTAAGGTTTTATCCAACTTCTCACTACGATTAATCATGCCAGGCAAATAGTTTTTTTGTATATACTTCTTTTGAATTTTTTCCTAGGTTTGAGATCAAAGATATCATTCAATATCTTTATCATACCATAAAAATATTCATGGTGCTTTAGACATATCCCAATATAGCTTTCCAAAAAGTATGCCGATTAGAAAAACTAATAGAAGTGCATTAATGTACAGTTTCACTGTAACTTCACCAGTATTGAATATTATCATGTTTGACTTTTGGTAGAAGTAAAAAGTTAAACTTAAAATGATAATTTTTTTTAAAAAGACTACATTTAACTTTAAGATAATTTTTGAAGCCTGTATATACAGGATCATGCAAAACAGAATGAGCGAACTTTTTCTTTAAAAAGACCAGATAGTAGATATTTTAGGCTTGCAGGTCATAAGGTCTGTATTCAACTACTCAGCTCTGCCACTGTGGCTCCAAAGCAGCCATAAACAATACATAAACATGGCTGGGTTTCAATAAAACTTTATTTTCAAAAATAGCTGGCTGGCCCACAGACCATAGCATGTGCTGACCATGATCTACAATATAGAAAGCAGGATAGTCACATCATTCACATTGTATGTATCTAATCAGGAAAATATCATAAGCTTCAACTAAAGTAGAGATAAAAGATGCAGGTTTGGGATTATATTTTCATCCTAAGAGCATCACTGTACATCTCCGTTTCTTTTTTTTTAAATAAATAAATTAATGCTCAAAATTTTCCCTAAAAACTAGAAGACACAAATAAACAGCTATAACTAAACAGAGAAAGCTAAACCTCAGGACATTTTTATAGCACTGCCACTTTAGTAAAGTTGGTCATCTAGGAAAAAAGGAAGACCAGAGGTGTCCCTTAAAAACAGTTTGAAGGGCTCCTTTGGGGAATTTCTGAGTATGTATTTATTGCAGGAGGTGGAGAAGGAAAGATGCCCTGATCTCTTACAAGTTTTAATCCCAAATTTCCATTTGTCTGCTGGACCTCTCCACTTGGTAGCTCTAACTCAGACTGTTTGAAAGTGAACTATATTCTTTCCCTAGTGTCTTAGAACTACCTGCTTACAGTAATGTCATTTCCAAATCACCCAGACTTGCAACCTCAGAGTCACCCAAGAGCCTGGCACACGACAAGCATACAGTAAAGAGATGGTTAGTGTATTCATTCATTCACTTGTTCACCCATTCATTCATTCACCCTCTCATTCACTCTTACATTCCCTCCTCCACTGCATTCAGTTGCCAAGTCTGTCACTACATTTCCTACATTAGTCAAGGAAATTTCTTCTTTTCTCCTGTTACCTCTACTTTAGTTCAGACTAACAGGTTTAACTGATGTCTTTATCATTTTCATCTGCCAAAAGATATCTCCAATGTCAATACTGCAATAAATAAATCATTGATAACCCCCATCTACTAACCAATTTTGGAGTAGGAAATGGCAACCCACTCCAGTATTCTTGCCTGGAGAATCCCATGGACAGAGGAGTCTGGCAAGCTACAGTCCGTGGGTGTCTCAAGAGTCGGACACGACTGACTTTCAGTTCACCGACCAATTTAAGTTTGTGAAAGTTAAAGTGTTAGGTGCTCAGTCAAGTCCAACTCTTTGTGACCCCACTGACTGTGGCCTGCCAGGCTTTTCTGTCCATGGAATTCTCCAGGCAATAATACTGGAGTGGGTTGCCATTCCCTTTTCCAGGAGATCTTCCTGACCCAAGAATTAAACCTGGGTCTCCTGCATTGCAGGCAAATTCATTACTGTCTGAGCCACCGGGAAATCCCCTAATTTAAGTTTAAACACACCTAATATCCAAGATCTTTCACAATCTGGTCCCATTCGGGATCAGCCTTTATCTGCTAACACTCCTCTTCTCGCAATCCTTGGATTCAGTCAAAGTTGAGCCATTCAATATTCCTCTTGTATCCCCATCCCATACCAATCACAATATTTCCACCTGAGTCCTCATCCCATTAGCTGACCTCAACTGTCCTAAAATTCCCTAATCCCTACATATTCAAGTCTTACACATCTACCTGTCAGGTCATTCATCAAGTCTTATGCTGTTTTGCTACTCTTTATTCTGTACTTTACCTCTTCTTAGACGGGAAGCATCTTAAATATACCACACATGTCAACTACTGCTATTTACAAGAGTCTAGAAGAATATCTTGAACACTGGAAAGTTCAACAGAAGTTTGCAGAATGGATGGTAGAGCTAAAATCACTTCCCTTCTTCTGAGTAGTAGCTTTCAGTCAATAGCAACTCTTCCAATTAAGATTTGTTGATGACATAAATTCTCTTGCTTTACTGTGTTCATTCCAGTGTATCAGCGGAGACAGTATCGCCTTCCACACAGAGTTTCGGTTGTTCCTGTCTCCCAGCTTTTCATCAGGATAATTGAAACAGGCAGTAATAGTAATAGTAGTAGTAGAAGCAGTAGCAACAGTAGTAGTAGAGGTAGGAGCGATTTAATATATATGTATAGCAGCCAACATTCTTTGCAAGGATACTCTCTATTAGCCACTGTTCTAAAACACTTACACATATTAACTCATTTAATCCTCATAAGAACACTCTGAATTAGATATGATTGCTATCCTTATCAAATACATTTTCCCAAACTCCTTATTCATCATTTTACACTAGCCCTCTCAGCACAGCACTAATCACCTTGTTCACTCTTCCAGATTGAATTAGGAAAGACGCAAAGATATGTGTAAGTAGCCACACACTCAAAAGAATTCTTGTGAAGTTCTGACTAGAAAGACAGATGTCTATACCATCTTGTACTATACAAAAATGAAATCTTTTTTTGCACAACACAAAGCACACATAAATGCTCTATACCTGCTTGCTCACTTCTTTTTGCCTTCCTTCACTCCTCCCTTCACCTTCCTTCCTCTTCCCTCCTTCCCTTTGTCCCTTGCCTCTTCCCTCCCTTCCTTCCTTTCTTCTTTTCTAATAGAACTTACTTTTAGGTCTCTAAGATAAATTATTCGTGTGTTTATCTATTTAATATTTGCCTCTCAAACTGAAAAGCTAGTTCAGCAAAACTAGTGGGCATACCCGTCAAGCTGATGGCTCTCTCTCTCTCTCAAGCCTTTAGTGCTGCCGGACACATAACAGGCCCTCGAATATTTAGATGAATGATTGAATGGAAGAAACAAGAAAGGGAGATAAGGAAAAAGGGGGAAGGAGGGAATGCTTGATGGGCTTGCTGGCATCTGGACTTAAACAGACACACGCCATCTCAGCCACCGAGCAGCTTGACCAGTCTACCAGGAAAGCTACTTAATTACCAGCACACAGGACATTGCCTTATAGACTATAGTATTAGGACTAGAAAGGTTGTGTGTCTGTTTCCTTAATACTTTATTTTATCCCTTCTGTCCAATTTTCTCACACTGGTCCCCCTGCAGTATGGTGAAAAGTCAAGCTATAAAAGCAAAGCATAGATAACAAGTTTGGATACGAGGTCAACTTTTCATGATCATCCTCCCTGCTCTCTGTAACTCTTCCTAAGCAAGCACACACAACATCCCTGGGTGACTCCTAAGGGCTTCCCTCATCTCTTAACTTTCTATTCAGAACTAGTCTAATCAGCTGACTATCAGCCACTGCAAGGGGTGGCAGAATTCAGCAGTCAAGCCTGGGTTAGAACCCGACTGGGGAGTTCTGAAATTCCCTGGCACCACTGTAAGTGTCTCTTTAATTTACATTCACATGCCCAGAAGCCTGACCCAAAAGTTAATGGGAATGTAAATTCTCAACTCTCTGAGCCCAGTTACAACTAACACATGTACAAGCACACAGATCTACCCAATTTCGTTCCAGTCACCACCTTGACCTTGACCTTGACAGGTACCAACACTTTAGAAAATCTCCAACACCTGCCCAAGTCCCCTCTTGCAGGCACGTTTTCCAAGAAACACAACTCAGAGGACGCAAAACAGACTTAGCCCAGGCTGTGAAGACACTTTTTACAACTGGATTCAACACAACTCAAAGCTCAAAAAGTAAGTAAACAGAGGCTAAAGTCTAGTTAGATGGAAGCAATTTTCCTATCAAATAGTCTTCTAAAGTTCTGTGATAAATTGCTCATGCAACCACTTCTGTCACATCCAGTTAAGTTTGAGTCACATTTTTATTTACACTTACCTCTGCCACTCGGTGGGTGGAACTAAAGCGAGGTGGTAAACCAGCCAAAACACAGTGTTGGTGGGTGGCATTGAGATCGTCTGCAGGAAAAATACCAAAAAATTAAAGGGAAAAAAAGCATCCAACACGCACTTAGCAGTCACTAAATAGTATTTAAATTACAAAGTAAATAGTAAATCCATCATTCAAGAAGAATGACAAGAACCAAAAATATAACAATTACTTTGTATAATCTAAACTATTTTTTGCAAGTAGGATGACTTTATATAGAGAGATAAATAGATATAGAGAGATATACATATAAGTGTGCGTGTGTGTATATATATATAATATATAGTCATATGGTACAAAACCATTGTGGTGTAAAGCCATCAAAAAGCATGACACTTTCAACAGAGAAAGGGACTTTATGACAACAGGCATAAACCAGCACTATACTTAGCCAACAGGCTCTATGGTTACCTACTTACCTGTAGTCTTATGATACCCACTCACCACTATTTATGGGTTGCACTTCTTTCTCTTTTCCATTATACATCTAATTCTACTCATGCTTTATGAATAAGCCAAAATTCTTTTGTTATTATTTGTAATTGAACATCTTTCATCTGAAAATCTGCCTCTTTCCCTCTCCAATCAAAGTATCAATTTTGCCCTAACAATTTTCCAGGCAGCAAACCAACCAACTCAGCATGCTGCAATGCTTTGGATCTCAGAGCAGAATTCAAGCCTACAGATTCATGACCCAAGAATGGAGTAGGTGGTGAATTCATCAGCTAAAGAATATGCCTGAAACCACATGCAATGGCAGAAAAATCAATGGCCAAGTTCTTGTGTATTCTATGAAATGATGCCACATGTGAGGCAAAAATCTGTATCACCTCTGCTTAGAGCATTGCTTCTATTCCTGTTAATAAGAAGAGAACCAGACCGTCCCTGGCAACACATGACTTCCTACATAAGCGACAAAGACTTCTTAGGAAGATATCAAGAAAGACGATTTAAATTAGGAGGCAAAGACCAACTACATGTCAGCAAAAACAACCTATAAAATTTCCTCTAAACATAAGAGAGGAAACACAAAATGCCAATTGCAGGACATTTGTTTATGGACATTAGGGAGTAGTCATGACAAGGAAGGGCTTCCCAGGTGGCAAAGAATTCATCAGCCAACGCAGGAGACACAGGCAACACAGGTTCAATCCCTGGGTGGGGAAGATCCTCTGGAGGAGGAAATGGCAACCCACTCCAGTATTCTTGCTTGGAAAATCCCATGGACAGAGGAACCTGGCGGGCTACAGTGCATGGGGTTGCAAAGAGTCAGACACGACTAAGTGACTGAGCTCTGAGAATGATGACAAGGTTGACCTTCTTGCCTTATACAGCTATAAANATTCTTGCTTGGAAAATCCCATGGACAGAGGAACCTGGCGGGCTACAGTGCATGGGGTTGCAAAGAGTCAGACACGACTAAGTGACTGAGCTCTGAGAATGATGACAAGGTTGACCTTCTTGCCTTATACAGCTATAAAACATAGGAAGGCAGAGCATGATATAACCCCAAACACAAGAGAAATTAAACAGGTGAGTCCTACAAGTGCCTGGCTTTCTAGCTGGAAACAGTTTCAAAGCCACGGAGTAGGGAGGGAGAAGTCAGAATTCTGAGTGTTGAGCTCTCCTTCCTGCTGAGTTGTGAAGACAAAGAATAGGAAGACCAGGGAGCAGAGATTTGTAAGGCAGAATACTGCAACAGAAGAACTTGCGCAGGGAGAGATCAAGGAGACATCTGCAGAAGGGCTCCTTCCAGTCTTTGACTCCACACCAAACTGTGCATATGTGAATGCAAACCTGCCCAGGCAGGAAAAGAAGCTCCAGAAACCTCAGACTCACATTAGGCCAGGAACACTGTGTTCTCAGTGGCCAGAATGGCTCCTACTATCTGAGACAATAATAGATAGAGTCTTTGTCTTTGTGTCCTCAGTCTCTCAGTCATGACCAACTCTTCGCGACCCCATGGACTGTAGCCCACCAGGTTCCTTTGTCCACGGGATTCTCCAGGCAAGAATACTAGAGCGGATTGCCATTTCCTACTCCAGGGGATCTTTTCAACCCAGGGAACTAACCGGTGTCTCTTGCATCTTCTGTATTTGCAGGTGGATTCTTCACCACTGCGCTGCCTGGCAAGGCCCAGATAAGAGTCTTTACAAAAGCATAATCTTAGTAGTAAGGTTAAACAAGTCCTATATTAAAGGCTACCCAAGATCCACCTAAAAGCTTAAAAGCAAGCCTCAGAAGAATCCAACTTATTCCAAATAATTTAATTACTCACTAGAGCAAAGTCCAACACTACTTAAAAGAGTATAACAAAATCAGACACCAATAAATAAAATTGGCCACAACCAGCATTCACTCAAAAAGTAACAGAGAGAAATAAAAGATACACGATACAATAGATAACTAATGAGAACCTACCATAGAGCATAAGGAATTCTACTCAATGCTTTGTGGTGACCTAAATGGGAAAGGAATATATATATAACTGATAAACTGATTCACTTTGCTGTTTCACAGTAGAAACTAACATATTGTAAAGCAATTATTCTCCAATTTAAAAAATTTAAATTAAATTAAAAAAAATTTTTTTAAGTGTGGCTTAAGGCCTGAAGAGGACTGGATGACACTTCTCTCTTCAATTTGCCCTCTGAGGATTTCAGTTAAGGACACATCTGAGAATTTCTAGTTGAGCTGAACTATTTTGTCTGAAGGGGGATTCAAAGCCAAACAAAAACAAAAAGCAGGGGTTGGAGGAGCTTTCCGAGGCCAGATGCCCATAAAGGATTGAAACAATTTCTAAGAAATATATAGATGCCATTCTCACCTATCCAAATAAAAGCCTCATTGCTCCCCAGCTATTAACAGTGGGCTCTGAAGATATCACAGTTCAGTTCAGTTCAGTTCAGTTCAGTTCAGTTTATTTCNGCTGCCTTCTGGATGGACTCTGGGGCGTTCCAGGGCTCGTAGATGTACCGGGAGGGGAACCCTTTCAGTCTGGGCAGGTATCGCCTGGAACGCACCCACCAGATGACCTGTCAGCACGCTGGGAGCCTCCTTCAAAGGCCGAGTGTATCTCGCCCGAGGAGGCGGCCTGCCCTGCATCCTCACCTGATGTAGTCTCCACTGGGGTCCGTGCGGCGGCCGAAGCCCACCGGGCAGTAGCAGTGGAAGAACTGCTGGAAGAAAGCGCTGCAGGACAGCCACATCCAGCTGCCGGCGTTCACGCTGAAATCTGCGTCCAGGAGCAGCTCGTCGAACACCTAGGCGCGGGCAAGGAGAGACCATGAGCCTCCGGCGGGCCTACGACCATGGTTCTTCCCCAGTCACCACACGCCCCTCAGAGAAGGGCATCAAACCCTTCTGCTGCGGGCAAGCCAAGAAGGATCTGGAGGGCATTTCCTGGACCCAGGGGCCCCAGCCCACCCCCAAGCCCCCACGGGGGCGGCCCGCTGAGAGCACTCACCCGGACCCCGCTCTCCCAGCTGACCCAGAGGTCCCCGCGCGTGAGGAAGCAGGCCACAGCATGCCGGGCCAGGTGGTGGATCCAGCCCTCCTGCCTCAGCTGGGCCATGATGGCGTCGATCCAGGGGAAGCCTGTCTTGCCCTCGGCCCACTTGGCCAGGGCCTCAGGGTTGCGATCCCAGGGGATCTGGATGCAGATAGGGTTCCCCTCCATGCGGTCAAACCTGGGGTTGTTGGTGGCCGCCGTGTAAAAGAACTCTCGCCACAGGAGTTGCCCAAACAGGGAGAGTGGGGGCGTGCTGTTCCGCTTCACCTGGGGGCAGACAGTACACGATACATGCACGGGCCTCGCCCCTGGCACCTGCCACTCGGCCTCCCCTTGGAGGACCGGAGCCGCCACCTCCACCCTGGATGTGGGGAGGGGCCGTGCCCAGGAGAAACGGCAGAAGGTGCCCGCAGAACCCCGCGCCCTGCCTGTGCCCACTGCTGCTCTGAGCACCAAGAACGGATGCGGGGCGGCAGGCGGCAGCAGGGACAGTGCTGTGGGGCTCGGGGCTGGGAACTGAGCTCCCCAGGCTGGTCACGAGCCTTGTCCTCAGGGGCCCCTGTGTGACTCTCCTTTCTAAAATGTCAAAGGGGGTCTTCTCAACAGCACACACACAAAACTGCTCAGTCTAGATTTTGGTTAAATACGTGACACCCAGAGCCTGGATCTGGGCCCATGAGGGAACTAAGATATTGGACCTCCAAGCGAATGATGTGTGTGCTCAGTCACATCCGAGCTCTTTCAGCCCATGGACTGTACCCCCAGGCTCCTCTGTCCCTGGGACTCTCCAGGCAAGAACACTGAAGTGGGCGGCCATGCCCTCCTCCAGGAGATCTTCCCAATCCAGGCATCGAACCTGTCTCCTGCATTAGCAGGCAGATTCTTTACCACTGTGCCACCTGGGAAGCCCCAAGGGAATGATAATTTTCCTAAAATCACAAGATTACCCACTGAGCTGGCAAAGCTACCCCAGGCTACAAAATCCGGATACTGGTAACATAAGGACACATGAAACAACGCAGATGCAAGAATGATCTGATGAATCTCAGGAGCTGGAGGTGTGGCCCTCTCTCTTTGTGGGGGTGGGTACATTACCACAAGGCGCTCTGCCCGGTGCCCCATCCGGCCCTGCATTTGGCCCTCTGGTTACTTCCTCATCACTGATGGGCAAGCGCCACGAGACAGTCTGGACACCACCCTGTAGTGGGCCACTGCGCTCCTCACCTCAGGACTGGCTCCAGCCTCACCCGTCCTGCCTCCCGCCCTGAGGGCTCAGCCCTCAGCCCCCTGCTGCTGGCAGCTCTGCCACCCCGGGCTCTTGCCCTGAGGCCGGCCTGTCCAGCTCCACCTGAGAAACTGGATGTGGTTTCGAGAGGCGGCTGGGGCTGTGCTCGGCTCTGCCGCCTCGCGGGTGTGGCCTCCTCCTCACTGTCTCTGGACAGTACCCACACTTTAGCCAGAGGGAAGGCCTCCCTACATGGTGACTGACCGGCCCAGAAGACCCCGGTCCTCTCGGCTGCACGCGGGGGCGGGCTGACGGCCCTCACCTTCTTGTACAGGTCCCACAGGCGGTAGTAGAAGAGACGGCAGGAGAGGCAGCCAAAGCGCAGGTAGGGGCTGAGGCCCGTGGGGCTGGCCAGCAGGGAGTTGGCGTTCATCCGGGGCCTCTCGTAGCTGGCAACCCAGGCCTGCAGCAGAGAGAGAGGATAGACAGGCTGGGATGCTGCCGAGAAACAAGTCTGATGCAGCTGGTGGTTAAGGAACCTGCTGCAGGTCGCAGACCAGAAAGCCAAGGAGCCAGGACAAGAGTCCTGCGCACGTCCCACCCCTTCAGGCTGGCACAACTTCCGATGGAACCACCACCAACCAAACAATGGGGCCCCCGTTCTCATCCTGACTCTGTTTAATTTGTGCTATGACTGTAGTTAAGTTATTTAGTCCCTCAGCGACTTTTCTATTAAATGAGAAGAAAGTTTCCTACCTGCTGGAGATTAAATCAAATGACAGATTCGCAAGTTTCTGAAAGCACTGAACAGGCCATGACTCTAGAACAGGGGCTTGCACGTTACAGAAGAGGTCAGCTCTCGCCCAGCTCCTGCTGTCACAGGGGCCCTAAGGCTGCTGCTGCACAGATTCACCCAGATTCATTTCTGCCCACCACTCCACAGCACTGAGAAGCCCACCGCTGCGGACCCAGAGTCATGAATTGCGGGGGTCGCTCATCTTGTTTTTCTCATCAGTTGCTGCCGGCAGGGTACTTAACCTCCACAACTCACCCCTGTTCTCTCGTTTGCGATTAACAATCCCGCGAGGCAGCATTTGTCACCTCCTTTTGAAAATGATGAATAAGGCTAAGAAGGGTTACGTGACTGCTGGGGTTACAGAGATGGTAAGAGACAGGGCTGGAGGGACTGACTCCAGTCTTTTCCACTCCCTCTAACAACTATTTTCTTTCTCAATTCCTAATGCCCTCTTGTTCTTTGTGAGGACAATTTCACAAACTTATACCCTCTTGAGACCTCCAATTCCATACTTACCCACCCCTCTTCAGCAGATGACCTTCTTTCCTCATGATAAGGAAATGGAAGCCATCAGGTAGGAAACACCTCAACTTTTAGCCACCACATCTACAGGCTCACCTGCACCCACCCCCGCTTCAACCCTGCCCAAGGCTAAGGCCTCCACCCGGCTCTGGAGCTCTCCTCCATTTCTTCTTACACACATTCCACCTCTCCCTCTCTTCTGTGTCCACTCTAAGAACACTGGGGAAATGGTCTCGGCTCTTTGCAAACAAAACAAAACAAAAATAAATACTTTCCAGTCACCCTGCAGACTCCCCCCTGCATCCTCTTTCCTCCCTTCACAGCCAGCCCCACTCTATTTCCTCAAACCCAGCTCCACGTCCCCCTTCACCACTCCCACCAGAGCCTCCATGACGTCCACGCCACTGAATCCTGTGGGCATTTCCTGTCCTTTCGTTTCTGGGCCTCCCAGCCACTCACCCTACTGCCCAAGCCTGTCTCCATTCCCACCATTCCGTTGGCTCCTGGTCGCCTCTCAGCTCTCACCTGGCTGGCTACTCACGTTTCATCAGCTCCACCATGCCTCCCAACCCTGAAGTGCTGGCGTCCCAGGGCTCTGTCCTGGGTCCTCTGCTCCACTGTGCTCCAGGTTAGTTCACCCAGTCCCGTGGATCCTCTAAGGCTACTTCCGTGCAGACAATCACCACAGCTCTAGCTTGTGCCCCAACTGTGACCCAGACTCCAAATCACCCTAGCCAACTCCCTGCCAGGGATCTCCACTGGACCGACTTTCAGGTCTCAAGGGGAGCAGGCTCTTCTCTTTAAACTGCCCCTCCATTGGCATGCCTTACCTCAGAAAGCACACTGCCACCCACCTTGTCGCCCGAGCCAAAAGCATGGCCGTCACCATTACCTGCCCTCCCTCAGCAGGTCATGTCAGTCCCACTGTCCAAGTATTTCTCCACCCTGTCCTTTTCCATCCATCCTCTGTTGCCATCAACCTGGTTTAGGCTAAGACTATCTATACTGGACAACTGTGACAGCCTCCCACCTGCCTCTCTACATCAGCTCTTGTCCCCTCTAATCCACTGTCCACACCGGGAGCGTAGTGGTTCTTTAAAATGTCTGTCCCTGAGGGCTACATCTGCACCAGGCTTCCTGGTGTTCTCAGGCTAGAGTTTCAAATCCTAAACGAGGCTCACAAGCACCCTGCGGTCTGCGGGGGGCCCATGTTTCTAGCTTCCTCCCTTGCCACTCTTCTTCAAGCATCATGCTCTTGCTAGCCTTTGCACATGCAACTCCCTTTCCTTGGTTAATTTTGACTCTTCCTTCAAGCCTCAGCCTCAAGGCCACCTTCCCGGCAGGTGATCCTCAGGTATTGGTTAAGTACCTCTAACAAACACAAGGTATATTTGCCTGCTCACATCCTTGCCCACCACTCTTTGAAAATCTTTTTAAGTGAAACATAGATACAAAAGCACACCGATGGGTGGCTTAATGAATTACTCTAAGGCAAATGCCTCTGCACCCACCACCAAAGTTCAAGCATCGTACCTTGCCGGCCATCCCGGAAGCCCACCTAACGCTCCGCCAGTCAGGTCCCTTCCCTGCTCCATCAATAACCACCCGCCCAACTTTGTTAATAATCAGGCCCCAGCGTTTTCCCAGGGATGGCAGGGCCTGGTGGGCTGCCGTCTATGGGGTCACACAGAGTCGGACACAACTGAAGCGACTTAGCAGCAGCAGCAGCATTTTAAAATGTTTATATTTTTCTGTTTTTTCAAAGCACATTTGGAAGGGAGAGCTTTACCTTTTCAGCTATTCCTTGCATTTTAAAAGTGTTTTCTATTCTTTTTTTCATCCAAATGTACATCCGTAGGCACATTTTGTTTAGTCTTGGTCNTTTAAAATGTTTATATTTTTCTGTTTTTTCAAAGCACATTTGGAAGGGAGAGCTTTACCTTTTCAGCTATTCCTTGCATTTTAAAAGTGTTTTCTATTCTTTTTTTCATCCAAATGTACATCCGTAGGCACATTTTGTTTAGTCTTGGTCATGTAAAAGAGTTCAACGTGTTATTTATTTTATGCTATGCATTTCTTGGCATTTCCTTCTTTTCCTTTCAGATTTCTTGTAAAAAAACTCAAGATCTTTGACTTGCACTAATTCCCACAATCTGAATTTCCCTGTGTTCTTACGGGTGCAGTTCAACACATTCCTCTGGCCTGTGTGCCGCTTGCAGACTGGTGGCTGGTACCAGAGACTGGCTTGGACTCAGGTTTCCTGTCTTTGGCGAGACATGCCTGGCAGTCACTATCCTTGCTGTCAGCAGTCATTAGTGAGTCACTAAGGGCTGCAGGATTCCTCGGTTCCTTCTCCATTCAATAGCTGGGACACTTTTGTGGAGAGATGCTCGCCCTCAGCTACTACTGGGCAACCCACTGGTAAAGGTCACATTGTTTGGCCCCCTTTCTGGTAACAGCACTCAATGTTCTTGTGGTGACCCAACCCTTCCCTAATCTCAGTTCAACTGGGTAAAGCAGAGCTAAGCCCACCTCGGCTCACTCCCGGATTCAAGTCTGGACAGGGAAGGGGACACCCCCTTCCCTGGCCCTACTGACAGTCAGGCACAGTCACATGACACAAGCCAGACCAACGAAAACACTTCTTGGGACTTTTTCTGAAGCTTTTGGAAACTTTCTCAGGTAGTACTAAGCACACTGAAAATAAGCCTCTGGTGACCAGCCTTGCCACCACTCAAGGAAAGTCTGCCTGAGAATGAAATAATACACAGGAAGGCAGTACTGAGATGGAGAATGCACTCCAAGTAGCATTGGTTGGACACCCGGATCCAGCTGTGCCTGAAGGCTACCTCCTGGGACTCTTGGTTGCATGAGTTAAGAAAAATTCCTTTTTCAAAAGCCATCTTGCAAACAAGAACTGATTAATATAGTCAGTCCTCTTGCTCTTCCACTTCCACAGCCCTCTGCACCACTCCTTTCCTCACCCTGAATGTACTTTACTTCCCTGTTTCACCTCTGTCATCTCTATAGACTATGTTTTAGACTCTATGTCTGTCGTGCTGGGCAGGCTTTCTAGGAGCTAGACCGTCCTAACCTAAGAAAATGCTCACTTCAGATTTGGAGAAGTGAAGTTAAAATACACCTCTTGAAATGGTTTAAACTTCTGTCCATCAGGCACCTTGTGTTCTCACAGATATGTAAAATACAGTATTCCCCAAGACCATCTTTGAGTCTAAAGGGCCCTGACATAGGCTCCCCTTTCTGCCCCCTCGGCCCAGCCTTTGTCTCCAGACTGACTACAAGGATGTCTGCGTAAAGCTAATGTGGGCAAAGACGGCTGGTTCCCTCATAGATCTTGGACATCAACGTTCCTCCTTTTAAATGGCTGGGGCTTGCTTTTGGCCCTGTCTGATGGTAAGATCCAAATGGGGACCTCAAGGCCGCTGCGCCTTGGGGAGACTAGGCCCATGACCCGCCTTCACTGCCGGTGAGGTGCTTCCTGGGCTGGGGAGCTCTTCCCAAGTGGGCTGTCTTAGCCTCCTTCTTACACTGTTATCACCTGGCTGCTGGGCCAAATGCCCAGCACCTGAGCAGGAACAGAACATGCCTTGATTCTAGGGACCCAGTCTATAAACCAGCTGCAGGGGGGCAGGAAACAGGAGTGATTGTTCTTGAGAACAGTCTCTGCTTCTCTAGTCCCGGAGGTGTAGGTGGGAGGGACATTGTGAGGGCCTCCTCTGGGGCCTCAGCCTTTCTTACCTCTGGGCACTTCCCGCTTCACTGGGAGGTGGGCCATTCATTCTGCGCTGAGCAAATGGAAATCAGTGCCTTGGAGGAGACTCAGCCAAAGCGAGCAGGGGTGGGGAACACGGAAACACAGAATAATCTTCTACATTTTACTACCAGATATCCTCTTAGTAAGAGAGTATCTGATCTCTTTCCCACTGACCTCTTAGTAAGGGGACACACTGATGGGAAAAAAGCAATCTAGCCCCTTTAAGAACCAAGTAGAACAAGATCTCACTCTGGTAGCGAGTCGTGATTTCCTCATTGGTAAAATGGAGAGCTTAATATCTACCTTGCAGAACAGATGGAAAAATGAAAGGAAACAGCACAAGCAGGTGCTAGACCTAGAAATGCTCAGCCCCGCGACCAGCCCATGGTATAAGCCCTCACTGACGGTAGCTGCTCTTGTTGCTGTTATTGACATGAAGACTTTTTCAACCAGCTTGAGTGAAGAGGCACTCGGGGCCATGAACCTGGCTCCACCCCCCTGGCTGCACGGGGGTGCCAGCATCTGAAGCCCTGTCNCCATGGTATAAGCCCTCACTGACGGTAGCTGCTCTTGTTGCTGTTATTGACATGAAGACTTTTTCAACCAGCTTGAGTGAAGAGGCACTCGGGGCCATGAACCTGGCTCCAACCCCTGGCTGCACGGGGGTGCCAGCATCTGAAGCCCTGTCTCGGCATCGGGGCCATACCTTCCGTTCCAGGTGCTTATCCAGGCGGGCCAGTGCTTCCGTCTCTCCTCCCCGCCAGACCGCTGGGCCGAGCCCTTCAGTGGGGAATCCTACAGAGGGGTAGCAGGGCCACAGTACGGGGGGTCAGGTCAGTCTGGTGATGGCGCAGCAAGTCCTCACATGCAGCTCTGTTCTCTGAGCTCCGTGCGAGCTGAACTATGGTGTTCTTGGTGCTAAGAGGACTAAAGCCAAGCGAAGTGAAGTCCCTCAGTCGTGTCCGACTCTTTGCGACCCCATGGACTGTAGCCTACCTCCTTCCACGGGATTTTCCAGGCAAGAGTACTGGAGTGGGTTGCCATTTCCTTCTCCAGAGGATCTTCCCAACCTAGGGATCGAACCTGGGTTTCCCGCATTGTAGGCAGACACTTTACCGTCTGAGCTACCAGGGAAGTCGCTGAGATAATCCTTAATGTTTCCTCAGTGATGNAAGAGTACTGGAGTGGGTTGCCATTTCCTTCTCCAGAGGATCTTCCCAACCTAGGGATCGAACCTGGGTTTCCCGCATTGTAGGCAGACACTTTACCGTCTGAGCTACCAGGGAAGTCGCTGAGATAATCCTTAATGTTTCCTCAGTGATGTTTTCTAAGTCATGCAGGTTTTCTTCCCACTGTGACCTCTTCTCTCCTTTCCCTTGTCTCCCTCATCTCAGCCACGTCTCATCATAGGCAGGTGAGAACAATCTTATATGGCTGGCCCTGGCAGGTTAGCTGGCTACAGCTCTGGATTTTAGGTGAGAAAGGCTAACTTCGTTCAGATCAAAAAAAAAGGTGTGATGGGGAGGAAGGGGAGAGAGGCTGACATAGCCCCTTTCATCAGAAGCAATACCATTTATGTTGGTATTGAGAAGCCCACTGATGCCAACACCAGGCTATGTCTGTATCGTCTAAGAGGTAAAAGTACAAAATTAGTCATGAACTAGAAACAGAAGCTGAACATGTGAATATGAACAGGAAAAAAGACCAGAAGGATTGATGTAAAATTATCAGTGGTAGGTAATTGTGACAGTTATTTCCATTTTCATCTCTCTCTATTTTCTAAAGTGTCCACAACGACATGCNGAACATGTGAATATGAACAGGAAAAAAGACCAGAAGGATTGATGTAAAATTATCAGTGGTAGGTAATTGAGACAGTTATTTCCATTTTCATCTCTCTATTTTCTAAAGTGTCCACAACGACATGCATCACTTTGACGGAAAAAAAAAAAAAAGTAAGCTGCTTTTTTTTTTAAAAAAACGAAAAAGGAGGTGACAGTATGAGGGGCTGGGGCAGGAGTACGCACCCAACTCCTCCAGGGAGGGCACGCCGTAGGTCTCATCGTGGCTCTCCTGGATCTCGGCCCGGCAGCCTTCCATCTGCTGGCTGGTCACAGAGCCCACAGGCTTCCTGGGCAGCTCCATGCGGCTGATGATGGCCTGAAAGCGCTTGTAGGTAAGGGGTGGCTTCTGCCCGTTCAGCTCAATGATCCTGGGAAGCCCAAAGACGCCTGCCGTCACTCACGAGGCCCTTCGTCTCAGGTCCCTGCCCGCCCAGAA
Source organism: Neotragus pygmaeus (assembly GCA_006410875.1). NCBI lineage: Eukaryota > Metazoa > Chordata > Mammalia > Artiodactyla > Bovidae > Neotragus > Neotragus pygmaeus. Next base: position 1,907,257 of record SJYV01015141.1, read on the forward strand.
GAGCCCAGACTGCGCAGGCTTGGAGGGTGGCCTTCCTCATCCGCTCTGGGTCCCACCCCTAGGGAGAAAGGAGGGGGGGCAAGGGAGGCTACATTTCCATGTTACCAAGAGGGAAATGAAGCCCAGACTGCTGGAGCAGATGCCTCGGGTAATGGAGCAAGTCAGGGCCAAAGCTGGGCCTCAGTTCCAGGTTCCCTGGTGCCGGTGTGGAGCCGCCTAAAGACAGAGACTGACCATCTCTCTCTTATCACAGAAAAGTCCCCACTGGCCTTCACGGTCCTCGGCTTGCCTGTCCAAGCCACAGGGCATCCTGTGGACTGTCTCTACCCCAGCGTAAGCCTCCAGGAAGTTCTTTGATAAGAGCTGCAAACGGGTTCCTTGGTTGGAAATTCATTCTCTCCTTGGGCCCTAATTACTAGAACAGAGAGGTGGGGAACAGCCTGTCTCTCCCTAAATCAGAGGCTCAGGGTTCATAGTCACAACTCAACCTTAAAGGGCTTTTTGCAGTTAACAAAACCACAGCTGCACTNAAATTCATTCTCTCCTTGGGCCCTAATTACTAGAACAGAGAGGTGGGGAACAGCCTGTCTCTCCCTAAATCAGAGGCTCAGGGTTCATAGTCACAACTCAACCTTAAAGGGCTTTTTGCAGTTAACAAAACCACAGCTGCACTCAGGTAAGAAGAAAAACTACAGGAGAGTTTAGAGGCGAATTGAGGCCGTGTATGTAAGGATGAATTCGGATGGGCTGGAGCCAGACTCCCGGGGCTCCTGTTGGCCAAGCAGCAGCTGACGGCAAGCTGGGACTTGCCGGCGAGTGCATCTCTCAGGCCCTCTCTCCTCCCCTCCATCAGCGGAGGCAGAAGGTTGGCTGCTGCCTGGCAGTGCCTCTCGCCTCCTCCTCCTCCAGCACGTGGCGGAAGGAGGCGCTCCACACCCAGCGCCTCCCGGGAGCCCAGCTCACATGCAGAGCTGTGTGACCTGGCCTCCCAGCAGCCACCACCGGTCTGGGGAGGCGGGCGGGGAGACGAGGTGGTGGCAGCAGCCCAAGAGGGACAGCCCTGGCAGGGAAGGAAGGGGAGGAGGGGGTTTCCTCCTGGCCTCTCTGAAAGCACAGGGCCCCGCAGTGATCTCTCAAGCCTCCGGGGCAACATCTAAATGCGAGACCTGGAAACCCAAGAGCCAGGGGAGCCCAGGGAACGCAGCTGGGGAACAGAAGCTGTGCCTGTGAGACCAGAGATCTACTGGGAGGGGCCACAGACAGGGCCCCACTGAGGTCAGAGGGCAGTTTCTGAGCAGCAGGATGGAAGCAGGAGTATGTGGGGTGGGTGGGCCTGGAGCGTGTGAGGAGCAGATCTATGAAGATCCTGTTTGCGTCTCTTGGGCCTAATGAGCCTCTCTGCACCCAAATCGGGTAAGCTCTACGGGCCCCCCCTCTGACCTGTTCTCCCCCGGCTCCGAGAAAACGCCAGGCCCCATATGCCAGGGGGCCCTACTGCTAAACCTCCCTGAGTTCCGCTCGGCAGGGGCCCAAACCACCAACTCCCACAACGGGCAAGCTGAGCCCTGGGACCCATCTCTTACTTGTCCAGGTCATAGAGAGTATGCGAGTTCTCAGTGACCACCTCCACACCAGCCTCCTTGGCCATCTTCATGATGGCTGCGTCCCGTTCTTTCCCAAAGGGTTCAGAGTCGTACTCAAAGGTCAGGCGGGTCACCCCCCATTCCTGTCGGGGGAGAGAATCTGTAATGCTCACCACTGCTGGGGAGAAGGAAGCTGGGCGGGCACTCGGCTCCCTGCCGGGAGGAAAGCGAGCACGTGGGGAGAGCCGTCAGAACAGACTGGGGATGACTTGAAGCGGAAAGCCAGCCATCTGAGCCACAAGGTGTGAGGAGGGCAGGCCCCTGAGGGGAGGCCAACAGCCCTCACCAGCGGAGCCCGAGGCTGGCGGTCCCTGTGGCATCAGGAGAGGGGGGGCAGCTCTGGGCGCCACCAGTGTCCTTGTGGGAGAAGAATACAGCAGGAGGCTATAAATACACGCTCCCAGGGGAGCCCCCTGTCCCAGAAAGAGGCAGAGGATTGCCACCTCCCGCCTGCTCAGCAGCCTTTCTCAGAGCTCCTCGGGGCCCTGCAAACTTCTGGCCTAGTTTTCTTGGCAGACTTGTGCTATGAGAAGTGGCCTCACGGTTTCCATGGCAACACTCCTGCGGCAACACTCCAAACAGAGCTAGTAGGCTCCAGCTCTCAGACAGCTGGGAAAGGAGCAGCCGCCCTTGGCCCAGAGGTCAGAGAAATCAGAGCAGAGGGGCCACATTAAGGGGATTCTTTTCCAGGTCTTTAGTCATGTCTGGTAGAAATCTCTGTATTTCCTAGCAAACCTGGGAGAAAGTGGCCCCATGAAAGGCTGCACCCTTTCTGGAGCCCACAGAAAGCCCTAGAGCGTGCAGCTAGCAGGAGGGAACCACGTTCCAGCCCAGGTCTCTGGCCACGGTCCCTGAAAATCCTGAGCCCTTGGGGCGAGTGTCCTGGCCACGCACACGCCGGTCCGGCCTCGACTCGGCCCTGTTGGCTGTGGGTCCCGCGCAGAGCTGCTTATCTCTCGTCCAAGGTTAAGGTTGGCACTAAACATTTATTGGGCGCTTACTAGGAGCCACGTATTCTGCTTAGCAGTTCATAATAGGTTATAAGGTTAAAGCCTCACAGCCCTATGAATAACAGTAAAAGGGTTACTATTAGATGACACCTTCTCCAAGAAGCCTCCTTGGCCCTCTTGAGAAAGATTCTCTGGAACCCGCCCGTTTCCCATCACAGCAGTCACCGTATGGCAGGGAAGCTGCCCACTACGCGCCAGTTTCCTCCACTGGAGTGTGAGTGCTCGGAGCAGCGATCGTGTCGCCTAGGTCTTCATCACCCTAGGACCCGGAATGGGGCCGCGCACATAGCAGAAGCTTAATAATATACAGAGACTAGCGCTCCGTCTGTATCTCTGGGCTACTAGTGGGCTGGCCTCGGAGGTGCTGGGAGGTGGGGCAATGCAGCAGGAGAAGAGAGGCCCGTGTGTTTAATGGTATGGTGGTCACGAACACAGCTCCGGGCTCACAGCCTGGGCTCAGGTCCCAGACTGCTGCTCTGAGCTTCGCAGGCATGGTCAAACCACTGCCTCCCTGTCTGCAGAACAGGGACAGCAGCACCTACCTCTGAGGGCAGCGGCAAGGAGTACAGGGATTAATGTTCACAGAGCACGTACTGGGAACAGCGCTTGACTCACAGTCAGCCCTCAGTGAACGCTGGCTCTTACCAGCACTGTGTGACTTGTGCATGTGTGTCTGTGTGTGGGGGTGTGGGGAGGTGGGGAGGTGAAGCGAATGCCGAAGTATTTACTCAGCTGCCTGCCTTGACATTTAGTCTTTCCTCTTGTCTCTTCCCTCCAGGAAGAATAGGAAAGGAAGCGGGGTGCAGAGAGGCATAGAAACAATTGTGTGCTGATGTCCTAGAGCCCTCTGTTCATGAGCATTTCAGCCCTTTTAAGACCCAAAAATGTGTATTATAAAGGGTTTGTGGGGGAAACTGGGCTCGCTACCTGATACAGCAATCAGAGGCCTATGTGGTACTGAAATGAAGGTTTTGTCAATCATTTACAGAGGAAGTAGGGACACTCCCTTAAAGAGGTTGATTTTTTTT
>SJYV01015141.1:1913282-1942304 GCA_006410875.1 Neotragus pygmaeus
AGGAGAAGAGAGGCCCGTGTGTTTAATGGTATGGTGGTCACGAACACAGCTCCGGGCTCACAGCCTGGGCTCAGGTCCCAGACTGCTGCTCTGAGCTTCGCAGGCATGGTCAAACCACTGCCTCCCTGTCTGCAGAACAGGGACAGCAGCACCTACCTCTGAGGGCAGCGGCAAGGAGTACAGGGATTAATGTTCACAGAGCACGTACTGGGAACAGCGCTTGACTCACAGTCAGCCCTCAGTGAACGCTGGCTCTTACCAGCACTGTGTGACTTGTGCATGTGTGTCTGTGTGTGGGGGTGTGGGGAGGTGGGGAGGTGAAGCGAATGCCGAAGTATTTACTCAGCTGCCTGCCTTGACATTTAGTCTTTCCTCTTGTCTCTTCCCTCCAGGAAGAATAGGAAAGGAAGCGGGGTGCAGAGAGGCATAGAAACAATTGTGTGCTGATGTCCTAGAGCCCTCTGTTCATGAGCATTTCAGCCCTTTTAAGACCCAAAAATGTGTATTATAAAGGGTTTGTGGGGGAAACTGGGCTCGCTACCTGATACAGCAATCAGAGGCCTATGTGGTACTGAAATGAAGGTTTTGTCAATCATTTACAGAGGAAGTAGGGACACTCCCTTAAAGAGGTTGATTTTTTTTCCCCCTAATAAGAGGAGCAAAGCAAGATGGGAAATGCCCCTAGATAAACAGGAAACCTCACCCTCAAACTCCTGGCACAAGAAGAGCCCTAATAAATCTTGCTGGCTTGAACCAAGAAAATATTTAAGGAAGCCAGGGATATCTGGGGTGAAGTAACTTGCTACATCCCATGTCTGAACGGAGCTGAGAACTTTCCAACAAGACACCAGATTCCCTGATGTTTTCCTTAACACAGTTTCCATTCTGTGGGCAGCTGACCAGCTTTATTCGCTCCCAGCTTCCCTAGCAGCAGTGGTCAGCCCGGCCCTGACTGTCTCCACTTCCTCAGTCAGAACATCGTCTCATTGAGTCTGCAGGGAGCAGGCGCCCACTGTCTTGTCCCGGACTCTGCGCACTTACTTTGAACAGCCTCGGGAACACGTCAGCCGGCTGGCCCCGGACCACAAAGAGGCGGGAGTTCAGTTTCCTTAAGCTTCTGTCCAAATCTTCCAGAGACTGAAGTAGGAACCTGCAGAAGCCACGGAGTCCTTGTTGGTGGTAACAGAACAAAGAGCCACTCCTACCTAACAAAGCAGTGAGCACCTTGTTTATGCCAAACCAGCAGCACAGTTCTCCTGGGTTCTTGTCCAGGCGTGACGTGGTAGGGGGTCAGGGCCACCTCTGTTGAATCTTGCCTTTGCCATTACTAGCTGCGTGGCTTTAGGTAATTACTTAACCTCTTTAGCTTCTTCCCCCCTAATCTGTCATACAGAGTTGGTGTTAGTACCCATCGCATAGAACTGTTAAGGAAAGAAAGCCAAATAATGCAAGCAGAGCATCCAGTACAGACCCCAGAAGGGAGGAGCCTGGGGGAGCGTGAGCTGCTCCCACTCGGCCATTCCTCGGGATCAGAGGCAAGTGGCTTACTCCCTCTTGGCCTCAGGCCCTGGGTGTAACTGCCTGCCCATCACCAGGGCGCTGTGAGAACCACAAGGGAGAAGAGATGGGGGAGCCATCTGAGAAACAAGGCCAGTCCTGTGGTATGTAGGCAGAGGTCCCATCAGCAGAGGAACAAGACTGCAGCTGCTCTGGAAGGTCTCATCCACCCTGGTCCGACAGACTCCCTGTCTTTCTGCACTCACGCTCTGGTCTGCGTGGGAGTCTCCTGACACGGCCCCACATCCTGGGCTGGGTCCCCAGCATTTCATTTGGCAGGTAGCCCCTTCCCCAGGCCTCTCCAGGGCCCTGGCCATCAAGTTCTTGTCCCAGGAGGGAGAAGGTATATGTCTGGAGGATTCCCTCCCATGCATCCATGGGTGTGGGACTCCAGAAACACAAGCCACCTGGCCTGAGGGCTGGATCAACATGGGACAGGGACAGGAAATGACCATTGCCTGAGAGCTTTCAGGGTCTGTTTACTTTACAGGACCACAAAAATGTATTACCTGCACAGCTAGGTAAAGGAGAAAAGGAAAGATATACTCATCTGAATGCAGAGTTCCAAATAATAGCAAGGAGAGATAAGAAAGCCTTCCTCAGTGATCAATGCACAGAAATAGAGGAAAACAATAGAATGGGAAAGACTAGAGATCTCTTCAGGAAAATGACAGATACCACAGGAACATTTCATGCAAAGATGGGCTCAATAAAGGACAAAAAAAGGTATGGACCTAAAAGAAGCNGCTGCTGGGAGGGATTGGGGGCAGGAGGAGAAGGGGACGACAGAGGATGAGATGGCTGGATGGCGTCACGGACTTGATGGACGTGAGTCTGAGTGAACTCCGGGAGTTGGTGATGGACAGGGAGGCCTGGCGTGCTGCGATTCATGGGGTCGCAAAGAGCCGGACACGCCTGAGCGGCTGAACTGAACTGAACGAGAAGGTAACCAGGAGCAGGAGAGAGGGAGGGAGTGTGTTTAAATGACCCCCGCCCTCTAGTGGTCATACTGAGAAAGAAGCAATGGCTCAGTTTCAGGCTGAGCTGGGAGCCCTGGCGGCCCACCCTCTTAAGTTAAACGCAGTGTGCGATTGCAGCATTCTTAGCTTCAGCACTTCACTCAAAGCCTACTTTGATGTATGCTATTTGAACTATTTGGCTTAAGAAGCTGTAAAACTTATTGAGAGGATGTACTGAAAAGCCAGACGACTTTCCCATGTCCAACTCTGTGATTAACTAGTATTAATAAACTACTTGGGCAAGTTACTTAATCTCCCTGGGCCTCAGTTTCCTCATTTGTAAAATGGGGATAATGATAACAATGATGATGGTGATGATAAATAATAATGATAATAAACAGGTGCAGCATGGAATTGGAACAAGATAAAAAAGATAAACATCTCAGAATTGAGAATCCAGAAACAGACCCTCACATATGTGGGTATTTATTTATGACAAAGATGTCTGTGTAAAAAAGTGGAGTAAAAATGGTTTTTCCCACAATGAAAATGGGCCAACCGAGCGACTTTCAGCTGGTTGGCCCATTTCCATTATAGGAAAAACCATTTTTAGTCACTCAGTTGTGTCCAACGCTTTGCGACCCCTGCAACAGTCCGTGGGGTTGCAGAGTTGGACATGACTGAAATGACTTAGCATGCACACAAGAATACTGGAATCAGTTGCCATTTCCTTCTTCAGGGGATCTTTCAGACCCAGGGACTGAATTCCTGTCTCTTGCATTGCAGGCAGATTTTTCACTGTCTGAGCCACCGGAGAAGCACCAGGTCAACCGGGTATACTAGTGTTAAAAAGAAAAGAAAAGAAAATTGAGCTCTGTGTCAGGGCCTACACACAAAATCAATTCCAAGTAGATTACATGCTTAATATGAAAGGTAAAACTGTAAAGCTTTGAGAAGATTACATAGGAGAATATTCTTACATCCTTGAGGGAAGACAAAGAATTCTTTAACACATCATGGAAAGTGCTAATCATAAAGGAAAGATTGATAAATTGAACTATATTAAAATTAAATTTTGTGTATCAAAAAAAGCATTATTTAGAGAGTGAAAAGGCAAATTACAGAATGAGAGAAGATAGTTGTAATGCTTATTCTTAGAGAGCTCAGATCCATAATATTTAACAAATTCTTACAAATAAAGAAAAAAAAGATAGGCAACCCAAGGTGAAAGTCATCCTGTTGGAACAGGCACTTTCCACCTCCTCCCCAACAAAGGATATACAGATGACCAATGAACACAGGAAAAGGTGTTCACCTTTCTAAGTTCAGTGGAGAAATACAAACAATCACGGTGAGATGCCACTGTAGACCCACTAGAATAGGTAAAGTTACAAGAGTTGACAAAACTGTGTGTTGGGGAAAATGTGACCCATCAAAACACACATATTCTGTTGTTGGATGTGTAAATTGATACAACTCCTTTAGAAAGCTGTGTTGTACACCAGATTTGAAAACCCAAATGCTCTTAGAAGTTTAGGAAGATAGGATGCTGGCTCCAATTGCGTTTAGTGTGGTGAGTCCAGAATCCATGCATTTGTCTCTGTCCTCTCTGGCTGTGTTTGTCCCAGAGTGTTGGCTCTTAAGGATGTCCCCAGCAATGGCCAGGGTTTGGTGGAGCTGGAACAGCCAATGGCTGCCCAGATCCTATGAGGAGTGGTGGTTCTGGGCTCCCCTGGCAGCAGTGGTTAGGACTTGCTTCCCTGTAGGGAGTGAGCTTCCATCCTTGGTCAGGGCACTAAGGTCCTGCCTGCTATCTACGTTACACGCTTAATCGTGTTTGACTCTTTGTGGACCAGAGCCCGCCAGGCTCCTCTGTCCATGGAATTTCCAGGCAAGATACCTGGAGTGGGTTGCCATTTCCTCTTCTAGGGGATCTTCCCAGTGCAGGGGTAAAACCTGGGTCTCCTGCATTGGCAGGTGGATTCTTTACCATCTAAGCCACCTGCCTGCTAGGTGGTGCAACTGAAAAATACACAGAGAACTGGCTTTAAAAAATTCTTTACTTATTAAAAACAAACAAACAAAAAACAGTGGCTCTCTGAAGATCGCCCTAGGAGCCTTCCTAGACTGTTCTGCTGGTCAAAGAAGTGGAGGAAGATCATCTTGAAGAAGACTGTCCTACAGACACACAGGAGGTATCGCCTGAGGCAAGAAGTAACCGTCACCTTGTAGTTAAATCCTATGGGAGCTTGAGGACTTCCCTGATGACTCAGTGGTAAAAATCCGCCTGCATTGCAGGAGCCTCAGGAGACAAGGGTTCGATTACTGGGTCAGAAAGATCCCCTGGAGGAGGAAAATGGCAACCCACTCCAGTATTCTTGCCTGGAGAATCCCATGGACATAGGAGCCTGGTGGGCTACAGTCCATGGGGTTGCAGAGAGTTGGACACTGAAGAGACTTAGCATGCAGCACACACGCATGGGGGCTTGAACCAATTGTCAAACCCAAGGAGGGGACAGCATTGGGTAGGCTGGGCCTCACCTCCTGCTGACTCACCGCTTGAGACTTTGATAACATTGAGCAAAGGGCCAAAGAAATGGGTGAGCACTTTTCTAACCTTTGTCGTAGAGGACCAGGAACTGATAGGATGTTTGAGCTGTGATCAGATGAGATGTGGCCATCAGACTCAGCCCAGAGGCTGGTGGGGGATGGGCTGGCGGTTGTGCTCAGATCCCCTGGGACTTCTGCCCTCAGAGGTGAGGCCCCAGCCTAGGATTAGTCACGCAGTCATGTCTAACTCTATGAACCCTTGGACTATAGCCTGTCAGGCTCTTCCGTCCATGGGATTCTCCAGGCAAGAATACTGGGGCAGGTTCCCAGTCCCTTCTTCAGGGGATATTCCTGACCTGGGATTGAACCCAGGTCTCCTGTATTGCAGGAAGATTCTTTCCCATTTGAGCTACCAGGGAGCAAAAGGAGTAAATGTAAGAAAGCAAAACCAGGGGGAAGGACTGCAACTGGGAATAAGGGGTATCAGTTCAGTTCAGTTCATTTCAGTTGCTCAGTCGTGTCCAACTCTTTGCCACCCCATGAATTGCAGCACACCAGGCCTCCCTGTCCATCACCAACTCCCGGAATTCACTCAGACTCACATCCATCAAGTTGGTGATGCCATCCAGCCATCTCAACCTCTGTCGTCCCCTTCTCCTCCTGCCCCCAATCCCTCCCAGCAGCAGAGTCTTTTCCAATGAGTCAACTTTTCTCATGAGGTGGCCAAAGTACTGGAGTTTCAGCTTCAGCATCATTCCTCCCAAAGACACCCAGGACTGATCTCCTTCAGAATGGACTGGTTGGATCTCCTTGCAGTCTCAAGAGTCTTCTCCAACACCACAGATCAAAAGCATCAATTCTTCGGCACTCAGCCTTCTGCATTNCATCATTCCTCCCAAAGACACCCAGGACTGATCTCCTTCAGAATGGACTGGTTGGATCTCCTTGCAGTCTCAAGAGTCTTCTCCAACACCACAGATCAAAAGCATCAATTCTTCGGCACTCAGCCTTCTTCACAGTCCAACTCTCACATCCATACATGACCACTGGAAAAACCATAGCCATAACCTTGTTTAATTTCATAGGTTCTTGAAATTTAGTTCTATGAAAACGGAAATTTCATAGATTCTTGCTCAAGAAAACAGCAACTGCTCTTTAAGCTCAGAGAAGGGAAGCATGGAGTGTGTTTGTAGGTCTGTGCACGGCAGGAACCCAGCTAGCAAGAGTGGCCACATGCCTTTAGGCCCCAGAAAAAGGGCCTCATTGATGAGCCTGCCTCTGCTAACCCCGCTCCAGGGCCCTGGAAAGGAGGGTGACTTTGAGGAGATGGATTACTGAGGCCACTTGCTTGGGCTGCCCTCAGTTACAAGCCTTTGTTGGAGGAGTGGTGTCTCCACCACCGCTCTCCACACACAGAGTAGGCTTTTGGCTGCTATAGCGGGACCCATGAGCATAACCCAGATCCTGCTTCACCGGAAATTAAATCAAGCATCAGAAAACCCCCGAGGGGCTTCCCTGGTGGCTCAGTGGTAAATAACTAACCTGCCAATGCAGGAGACACAGGTTCGGTCTCTAATCTGGGAAGACCCCACGTGCTGAGGAGCAACTAAACCTGCGAGCCACAGCTATTGAACCTGCTAGAGCCAGGGAGCAATGAAGACTGAAGCCCACTTGTCCTAAAGGCTGTGCTCTGCAACAAGAGAAGCCGCTGCACTGGGCAGCCTGCACCCCGCAACTGAGAGTAGCCCCCACGGCAGCAGAGACCCAGCACGGTAAAAATGAAATTACATTATTTTTTTAAAAAGGCACTGGATATGAAGACAGACAGCCTCTTCCCGCTTCCCTCTCACTCTAAGATCTTGTGATCTCCTGTTGCCTCTCTTTGGATTTTTCTGCATTTTCTTTCTCTCCAGACCAGTTTTCTCTGCCTTCTGGCTATGTCTGAGAGAGGACTGACCAGTGTCTCTTGAGTTCTGGCTTAGGAATGGTGATTGGCTTGGGACACTGGTCCAGTCAATACTGGACTGGGGGTTGTGTGTGTGCTCAGTCATGTCCGACCCTTTGTGGCCCCATGGACTGGAGCCCACCAGGCTCCTCTGTCCATGGGATTCTTCAGGCAAGAATGCTGGAGTGGGTTGCCATTTCCTACTCCAGGGAATCGTCCTGACCCAGGGATCAAACCCTCATGCCCTGTGTCTCCTGCATTGCAGGTGGATTCTTTACCTCCTGAGCCATTAGGGGTGCGCTTGGAGAACCTCAGGGCCTTGTTAAGTGACCTCAGTAGGAACTGTGAAGCAGGGGTTTAAACACAAGTCCGTCTGAATTCAAAGCATAAGAGTTTTTCACCGCATCAACAAAGTTTTTAGAAAATGCCAAGGACTTATATTATGTCAATTTTATCTCCATAAAAATTAATAAAGAGGATAAGATTAATTTAAATTATTATTATGATTTTTTAAAGCCAGCTATGAAGTAATAGATATAGGATGAACCCATCTCTTTGTGTTTTTTTTTCCCCTTTGGAAAAAATTTACATATGTCTGAAAATTTATAAAAACAAGGAAATGATTCAGAAACACACATCAGAAGGTAATGGGAGTTAACATTGAAGAAGGTGATGTAACTGTGTTCTCAGGGATAGGTTACAGGGATTGGGAAGGGGTGGATGGAGGAAAAATTGTTTCTGTGTCATTTGAATTTTTTTTAATTAATTTATTTATTTTTAAATTTAACTTTACAATACTCTATTGGGTTTGCCATACATCGACATGAATCCACCACAGGTGCACACAAGCTCCCAATCCCGAATCCCCCTCCCACCTCCCACCCCACAACGTCTCTCTGGATCATCCCCGTACACCAGCCCCAAGCATCCTGCATCCTGTATCAAACATAGACTGGTGGTTCGTTTCTTACATAATAGTATATATGCTTCAGTGCCATTCTCCCAGATCATCCCGCCCTCTCCTACTCCCTCTGAGGCCAAAAGTCCATTGTCTATGTCTGTGTCCTTTTGTTGTCTCACATACAGGGTCATCATTACTATCTTTCTAAATTCCATATATATGTGTCAGTATGCTGTATTGGTGTTTTTCTTTCTGGCTTACTTCACTCTGTATAATAGGCTCCAGTTTCATCCATCTCATTAGAACTGATTCAAATGTATTCTTTTTAATGGCAGAGTAATACTCCATTGTGTATATATGCCACAGCTTGCTTATCCATTCATCTGTTGATGGACATCTAGGTTGTTTCCATGTCCTGGCTATTATAAACAGTGCTGCGATGAACATTGGGGTACATGTGTCTCTTTCAATTCTGGTTTCCTTGGTGTGTATGCCCAATTTATGGTTAATTAATACTTTTTTTCAAAAGATATTATGTTAACAAACTAACTTAAAAAATGACAAGGACGATGACTTTGCTTAGTCCTCTTAGTTCAAAAGGAACATGCTCCCGTCCTGTTACCAAGTGGTGAGGGGCTTAGTATCCAGAGCTGGGGACTAAGGTTTCCCCTGTTTCCCTTCCATGTTACTCTTAGAAGCCCTGCAACCCCACCCAGCCTCCTTTTACAAGACAGAGTATATTAACAGCCCTTCCCACACCTGCCAACAGTCTGGTGGGGCTAGAAATGTGCTGTGATTCCATCATCTCTAGTGGAGGTTCTCAGATCAGAGTGTTCCTAGGTATTCAAAATGCAGATTCCCTTTAAGTATGACTCAGGGGAGTCTGGGGTGACGCCTGGAAATCTGCATTTTGAATGGTGCACAGGCAGCTAAGATGCTGCTGATCCTGCCTGAATCACAGATGGGAAGACACTGCTTTAAGGCATGGCTGGGGCATGCTGGGTCCCCAAGGTTCGGAGGTCCCTTTGTCAAGCCAGGCGAAAACAACCAAACCACACTGAGCTGGCACCAGGCCTGCCAGCATCGCGTTTCCCAGCACCTCTTCCAGTCCCACCACGACCAGAGTTTAGGAGAAGGTGTCCTGGGGCTTGGTAACCCTGGCTGGGGGAGGGGAAGGCAGAGGAACCCAACACCGAGCAGCCTCGGATTCTGGCTTAGGGCATATGTTGGGGAAATTAGCACTAATTGGAGCTCTTCATGATGCATTGAGCTTGTCCTGTGCCGCTTTCTCTACTAAGCAAAATATGCAAGTACAGCTCAGTTCAGTAGCTCAGTCGTGTCCGACTCGTTGCAGCCCTGTGGACTACAGCACGCCAGGCTTCCCTGTCCATCAGCAACTCAGGGAGCTTGCTCAAACTCATGTTTATTGAGTTGGTGATGCTATCCAACCATCTCACCCTCGTCTCCTTCTCCTCCTGCCTTTAATCTTTCCCAGCATCAGGGGCTTTTCCATGACTCAGTTCTTCCCAACAGGTGGCCAAAGAATTGGAGTTTCAGTTTCAGCATCAGTCCTTTCAATGAATATTCAGGACTGATTTTCTTTATGATAGACTGATTGGATGTCCTTGCAGTCCAAGGGACTCTCAAGAGTCTTCTCCAACACCACAGTTCAAAAGTATCAGTTCTTTGGTGCTCAGCTTTCTTTATAGTATGTACATATATATATATATGTATGTATGTACATATATTGGTAAAAAAAAACAGTTGGTTTTATCTCTTCTCTACAGAAGTGGAGGTGGGGGCTCACAGAGATTGTCATTTGCCCAAGGTCACCCAGTGGCAGAGCCAGGGTCTGAACCTAACCCAGGGAAATGAATAACGGTCCTAAGACTGGTCCTCACACCAGGGATAGCTAGATGGGTCAATGTGGTTTTCAAAAGGCCTGCCACACACGAGTGTCAGGAAAGAGTGGGATGTTCCCAGATGCCTCTGGAGGGGTAAAATCACCCCCGGTGGAGCATGGCCAAACCAGGGAGGGAAGGCCTCAGGGGCAGAGGGTGTAGTCATAAAGGTTGATCCAAAAACCTGGCCCAAATGGGGGCCCGGATACGGTGACCCACAGGGTTAAAAAACCGCACGTTGAAACCATGTCCTGTACGGTTAACAGAAACTGATGACTAACAGCCATTCTTGAGCTGGTCATAAGCTTACTAAACCCCCCACAACCGGTGACCTGCCTTAATTATTTTGAGCAAGCCCACTTTAATTATTTTGTTGCAAGTTACATATTCTCCAAGCTTCACTCAGCCTAAATGATTAGAGATTTGCCCATGTTGTTTTACAAGAACTTGAAGTCAACTGTGTCTTCTTTGAGCTCAGTTGTTTGGAACCAACAACACTAAGACTGGGCTTCTGCAGGTGTCAGATGAACACCCTTTGACATTGTGGAGGGCCGAAAATGCCACCCTCAGATCACGCTGAGCGCCTCCATTTGTGAAATCCTATGAGGCAACATGTAACTCAGATATGCATGAGCAGAACACGGAATACTTCATCTTTTCCCTTCCTTTAATCACCTTTCCCCACAACTGAGGCCAACCTGTTCATTAATCCTGTGACTATCCCAAGCCCCCTGCTTTTGGGGAGGCAGGTGTGAGATTTGTCCTCCTGTCTCCTTGCTTGGCTGAAGTGAAACTGAAAGTGTTAGTCACTCAGTTGTGTCCGACTCTTTGCAATGCCATGGTCTGCCCAGGGAATTCTCCAGGCAAGAATATTGGAGTGGGTTGCCATTCCCTTCTCCAGGACATCTTCCTTACCCAGGGATCGAACCTGGGTCTCCTGCATTGTAGGCAGATTCTCTACCATCTGGGCTGCCTAGCGAATAAATCCTTTCTTTGCTACAAACCTCTGTGTCTCAGCATTTGGCTTGGTGCGCCACATCAGACAGCAAGCTTAACCTCTTTCAGGAACAGAAGCACATATGTGGAATCATACAATATTTGTGTCTGTTTAATTTCTCTTCGCACAGTTTTCAAGGTTTATCCATGTTGTAGCGTGTTTCAGTACCTCATTTCTTTCTATTGATGTTGTTCAGTTGCTAAGTCGTGTCTGATTCCTTGTGACCTCATAGACTGCAGCCTGCCAGGTTCCTCTGTCCTCCACTATCTCCTGGAATTTACTCAAATTCTTTTCCACTGAGTCTGTGATGCTATCTAACCATATTATTCCACTGTGTGTATATTCCACTTTTGTTTATCCATTCACCTGTCTGTGAACTCTTGAGGTATTTCTACCTTTTGGATATTGTGAATAATGATCCCATGAACATCAAAGTACTCTTCCTCTTAAGCAGCGTTAGTGAGATATAATTTACCTACCAAAAATAGTATCTATTTAAGTGTCCAGTTCAATGCTTTATGTTGAAGCATATGTACAGAATTGTACAATCGCCATAGTCTAATTTTTGAACCATTTCCTAACTCCAGAAGACCACCCCCCCATACCCATTAGCAGTTACCCCTCCATTCTCTCACTTCCACCCTCAGTTCTAGGCAGTCACTAATCTACTTTATGTCTCTAGAGAAGTGCCTGTTCTGGATATTTCATATCAGTGGTGTCAACATGATGTGGTCTCTCATACTTGGCTTCTTTCATTTAGCTTTATATTTTTGAGCTTCCTCCATCGCTACCTGTTTTGTAAATAAAATTTTGTTACAACACAGTCCCATTCATTTTTTAAAAAATATATGCTCGATGGCTGCTTTGAGCTACAAAGGCAGAATTGCTACAGAAACTATGGCCTGAAAAGCCCAAAACAGTTGCTATCTAGCCTTTTACAGAAAAAGTTTGTCAACTCTGGATTTAGGCTCTTTGAGTTGGGTTTTCTAGCATCTAAACTGATAAAGGCACCCAAAGAGAAAAAACCAAATGAGGAGAAATTGATGCCAAGAACCCTGGGTCAAAAAAAGCAAAGAAACACAGTGCAGGGAAAATCCTCATTGCCTGGGAGCAGGAGGCCAACCTGCTTAGCAGGAGAGGCAACCTGCATACTGGCCCCTTGGGGCCCCGAACAATGTACTGGAAACTAAGCGGAGAGGCGTGTACAGACACTGCACCACCTTCCCGGTGGAGGAACAGTGAAAGCTCTGCCAGGGCAGGGTTTCTGCCTGTCACTGCCCGTCTGCAGGATGAATGCACTCTCGCCTTTCCCCACCTCCCCCAGGCTGGAATGCACTTAAAAAATATGTATTAAGAGCCTTCTCTGCAATAGCCTCTTAATCAGTACTGAAGATTCAGTTGTGAGCAAGGGAGACCCCCATGCCTGCTGTCAAGGACTTGACATCCAATGGGGGAGAGAGCACTAAGGCAGAAATGCCGAGGGTGGATCTTATCGCTTATCTTTTCTGAAGCACTTACCTGTGCCAGGGACCTGATCAACTCATTTGATCCCCATGACCACGGGTGAGAGACATCATTTTTTTTTTTTAATCACCATTTTGCAGGTGAGGAAACCAAGGCACAGAAAGATTAAGGAACCGCTGCAAGGTTGCAGAGCTAGTTGGTGGCAGAGCTGGGATTTAAATCCAGGCAGTCTGACTCCAGGGTCCATGTTGGGTGAATAAAGGATGGCTTTTCTGAGGAATCAGTGTGGACCAGCTGATTCCAGATGCCCACTTCTTACCATCCGATCTGTCTTTGATGCTGAAAACTCAGCTTCTCTGTACACCGTACTGAATTGAATCTCACAGACAGAGTTCTGGGTCAAGTAGAAAAGGGTATCTTTATTGTTTTGCCGGAAAAAGGGGGCTCAGCTCAGTTCAGTTCAGTTCAGTTGCTCAGTCGTGTCCGACTCTTTGAGACCCCAGGAATTGCAGCACGCCAGGCCTCCCTGTTCATCACCATCTCTCAGAGTTCACTCAGACTCATGTCCATCGAGTCCGTGATGCCATCCAGCCATCTCATCCTCGGTCGTCCCCTTCTCCTCCTGCCCCCAATCCCTCCCAGCATCAGAGTCTTTTCCAGTGAGTCAACTCTTCACATGAGGTGGCCAAAGTACTGGAGCTTTAGCATTATTCCTTCCAAAGAAATCCCAGGGTTGATCTCCTTCAGAATGGAGTGGTTGGATCTCCTTGCAGTCCAAGGGCCTCTCAAGAGTCTTCTCCAACACCACAGTTCAAAAGCATCAATTCTTCGGCACTCAGCCTTCTTCACAGTACAGAGGGTTAATGCCCTCGAAACTGTGTGTCCCCACTTGAGTAAGATAGTTCGGTTCAGTTCAGTTGCTCAGTCATGTCCGGCTCTTTGCGAGCCCATGGACTGCAGCACGCCAGACTTCCCTGTCCATCACCAACTCCCAGAGCTTATTCAAACTCATGCCCATCGAGTCAATGATGCCATCCAGCCATCTCAACCTCCGTCGTCCCTTTTTCTTGATGCTTTTCAACTGTGGTGTTTTTTTTTGGCTGCTCTGGGTCTTAGTTGTAGCATGTGGGATCTAGCTCCCTGACCAGGGATCGAACCTGGGCCCTCTGCACTGGGAGCTCAGAGTCTTAGCCACTGGNCAATCTTTCCCAGCATCAGGGTCTTTTCCAATGAGTCAGTTATTTGCATCAGGTGGCCAAAGTATTGGAACTTCAGCATCAGTCCTTTCAGTGAATATTCAGGACTGATTTCCTTTAGGACTGACTGGTTTGATTGTCTTGCTGTTCAAGGGACTTTCAAGAGTCTTCTCTAACACCACAGTTCAAAAGCATCAGGTCTTCAGTCCTCAGCTTTCTTTATGGTCGAACTCTCACATCCATACATGACTACTGGAAAAACCAAAGCTTTGACTAGATGGACCTTTGTCTGTAAAGTAATGTCTCCACTTTTTAACATGCTGTCTACGTGGGTCACAACTTTTCTTCCAAGGAGCAAGCATCATTTGATTTCATGGCTTCAATCACCATCTGCAGTGATTTTGGAGTCCAAGAAAATAGTCTGTCACTGTTTCCATTGTTTCCCTATCGATTTGCCATGAAGTGATGGGATCGGATGCCATTATCTTTGTTTTTTGAATGTTGAGTTTTAAACCAGCTTTTTGACTCTCCTCTTTCACTTTCATGAAGAGACTCTTTAGTTCTTCTTTGCTTTCTGCCATAAAAGTCATGTTCATAAGGGTGTCATCTGCATATCTGAGGTTATTGATATTTCTCCTGGCCATATTGATTCCAGCTTGTGCTTCTTGCAGCCCAGCATTTTGCATCATGTACTCTGCATATAAGTTAAATAAGCAGGGTCACAGTATACAGCTTGTCATACTCCTTTCTCAGTTTTTGAACCAGTCCATTTTTCCATGTCTGGTTCTAACTGGTGCTTCTTGACTTGCATACAGATTTCTCAGGAGGTAAGTAAGGTGGGCTGGTTTTAAGAGTTTTCCACAGTTTGTTGTGATCTACACAGTCAAAGGCTTTGGCATAATCATTAAAGCAGAAGTATATGTTTTTTCTGGAATTCTCTTACTCTTTCTATGATCCAACAGTGTTGGCAATTTGATCTCTGATTCCTCTGCCTTTCCTAAATCAGCCTGAACATCTGGAAGTTCTCGGTTCACAAACTGTTGAAGCCTAGCTTGGAGAATTTTGAGCATTATTTTGCTAGCATGTGAGATGAGTGCAACTGTGTGGTAGTTTGAACATTCTTTGGCATTGCCTTTCTTTGGGACTGGAATTAAAACTGACATTTTCCAATCATGTGGCCACTGCTGAGTTTTCCAAATTTGCTGACATNTGCTAGCATGTGAGATGAGTGCAACTGTGTGGTAGTTTGAACATTCTTTGGCATTGCCTTTCTTTGGGACTGGAATTAAAACTGACATTTTCCAATCATGTGGCCACTGCTGAGTTTTCCAAATTTGCTGACATATTGAGTTCAATACTTTAACTGCATCATCTTTTAGGATTTGAGATAGCTCAACTGGAATTTCTTCACCTCCACTAGCTTTGTTCACAGTGATGTCTTCTAAGGCCCACTTGAGTTCAGACACCAGGATGTCTGGCTCTAGGTGAGCGATCTCACCACTGTGGTTACCTGGGTCATTAAGATCTTTTTGGTATAGTTCTTCTGTGTATTCTTGCCACCTTTTCTTAATATCTTCTGATTCTGTTAGGTCCATACCATTTCTATCGATATTATCAGGGAAATGCAAATCAAAACAACCATGAGATGTCACCTCACACATATCCAAAGGACTATCCTAAAAAAGAACACAAGTAGTGAGTGTGGGTGAGGATGTGGAGAAAAGGGAACCACCACATGCTTTGGCAGGAATGTAAATGGGTGCAGCCACTGTGGAAAACAGTATGAAGAGCTCTCGAGAAGCTATAAATAGAACTACCGTATGACTCAACAACTCCATTCCTGAGTGTGCATCCGGAAAAACCCAAAAGTACTAGCGCAAAAAGATCCATGCACCTCAGTGTTCATAACAGCTCTATTTACAGTATCCAACGCATAGAAGCAACCTAAATATGTCCATCAGATAAATGGATAAAGAAGAAGACACACACACACACGTACAACGAAATATTACCCAGCCACAGAAAAGACAAAAATTTTGCCATTTGCAGCAACATGGATGGACTCAGAGGGCATGAAGTGAAATAAACTAGACAAAGAAAGACAAAGACTATATGATATCACTTTTTACATGGAATTTAAAAAATACAGTGAACTAGTGAATATAGCATAAAAGAAGCGTCTTCACAGATATAGAGAGCAAACTAGTGTCCACCAGTATGTGTGCTGGGGGCTAATATAGAGGTGGAAGAGTGGGAGGTACAAAGAATTGGGCATAAGATAGGCTACAATGATGTACAGTGATATACAATGTATATCGACAAGATATAGCCAATATTTTGTAATAACTGCAAATGGAGTATAACCTTTAAAAAATGGAATATAACATAAAAAATTTAAAAATAAATGGACATGAGTCTGGTGTGGGCATTATTATCACACACACCATTTCACCCCAGTTATGCCTCAAGGCACGTAAGCTTGATGCTTGGCACAGAGTTAAGTGTCCTGGGTTGATTAGAGTTCAACCCTCCAACTCATCCCCAGAACCTCAGAATAGGAACTTACTTGAAATTGGGTTTTAACAGATGTACTTCAGTAAGTTAGAATGAGCTCATACTGGATTAAGTTGGACTCTAAACCCTGTGACTGGTGTTCTTATGAGGAGGGAGGTTTGGAGACAGGAGACACACAGGGAAGAAGGTCATGTGAAGGCGGAGGTGAAGGCTGGAGAGGGTGGAGTCATGCAGCTCCCAGCCAAGATGCTCCAAGAGTTGCTGGGGAGCACCGGACGCTAGGAGGGAAGCATGGAACAGGTTCTCCTCCCGAGCTTCCCAAGGAACCCACCCTTGACACCTTGATGTTGGACGTCCGGCTGCCTGAACTGTGCCAGAGTAAATTTCCACTGTTTTGAGCTGCTGAGTTTGTGGTAATTTGTTATGACAGCACTAGGAAATTAATATAGTACCTGCGTGCATGCTAAGCTGCCTCAGTGGTGTCCGACTCTTTGTGACCCCATTCAGTGTAGCCTGCCGGGCTCCTCTGTCCATGTGGTTCTCCAGGCAAGAATATGGGAGTGGGTTGCCATGCCTTCCTCCAGGAGATCTTCCCAACCCAGGGATTGAAACTGCATCTCTTAACATCCCCTGCTTTGGCAAGCAGGTTCTTTACCGCTAGTACCACCGGGGAGGAAATTAATACAGCAGGTTTGTGAAAAACAAAATTAAAAACTCTTGCTTGACTGATAAATGTCTTGATAGCAACAACTATAAAGTCTTTTCTCAGTCTTGGCTGGGGATGACAGGAGAAAGGGCACCAGCTCTTAATTGAATGCTTAACCCCCCTGCAGACCTCAAGGCATAGTGGAAAGCTCCTTAGACTTCTAGTTTGGGGCCTGGTGTCTACAATCTTTTGACTTTGAATAATTCTCTCCACCTCTCTGGACCCTTGTTTTCCTATCTGTAAAATGGGAGAGGAGCCAGGCTTGCTGGTCTCTAGAAGAAGAAAC
The DNA here is from genome assembly GCA_006410875.1 of Neotragus pygmaeus. NCBI lineage: Eukaryota > Metazoa > Chordata > Mammalia > Artiodactyla > Bovidae > Neotragus > Neotragus pygmaeus. The sequence continues at coordinate 1,930,259 of SJYV01015141.1, forward strand.
TCTGACCCTTGTATGTATGTGGAGGGAAGGGGAAGAGCTTGTTGAAGCAAAATGGAATATATTGGCTGACGTTCCTGAGAAGTCCAGGGGGAGTGGCTGACTTTAGGTGAGCTTGACCCAGAAGCTTGCCCATGCTGTGCTGAGTTGCTTCAGTCATGTCAGATTCTTTACCACCCAATAAACTGTAACCCACCAGGTTCCTCTGTCCATGGGATTCTCCAGGCAAGAACACTAAAGTGGGTTGCCATTCCCTTCTCTAGGGGATCTTCCTGATCCAGGGATCAAACCCACATCTCCTGCGTCTCCTGCATTAGCAGGCAGGTTCTTTACCACTAGTGCCGCCTGGGAAGCCCCCTGCAGCCCAAACAATGTCATCAAACAGATCCTGGTCTGGCTCTTCTCCAAGTGTTGGCTTTGTTCTCAGACTCCATATGCTGGCAAATGGCTTTAAACACTCCAGACCTCACACCACTCAGGTTTAAAAAAAAAAAAAAAAGATTTTATTTTTTAGAGCAGTTTTAGATTCCCAACAAATTTGAGCAAAAGTACGGAGATTTGTCATAACCTCCCTCCCCTACACATGTACAGCTCCCCATTATCAACACCCCCCACCAGAGTGGTACCTTTGTTAGAATCCATGAATCTACATTGATACATCATTATCACTCAGAGTCTGCAGTTTACATTAGGGTTCATTCTTGATGCTTTATATTTTATGGGTTTTGACATTGAATATGTATATGTATATGTATAAAGACATCTACCATATAGTATCATATACAGTCATGTCTCTGCCCTAAAAAGTATCACTCAAGTTTAAGTCTGGTGGGGGAAAAAAAAAAATCAGGTTCTCAAAAGCCTTGAGGTTAGCTCTGATTGGTCCAGCTCTGGTCACATGACCACCCTAGATCAATCACTGTGGCCAGGTAGATAAATCTAGCATCTGGCGTAAACCGTGCACAGCAGGCTCCACCATTGGACCCAGATAAGATGATCTGAGAGTGGGGAAGCTTTGGCTCCAGAAATAAAAGTTAGAAGGGGGAAGAAGAAACGGGGGTGATGCTGAACTGGCAAACTACCCGTGCGTGTGGTGAAGGCCTGTACTGGATGAAGGAAAACGTATCTGGAGGGTTGTAGGGACCTCGTCCGTCTTCTTTTGCTCCTGTGGTTACATCTTGTTCAGTGTTCTTGCACATTCGCCCCTAAATCTGTCTAGTCTCTTGTCTCAGGACTCAGTGCAGACATCACTTCCCTAGGGAAACTCTCCAATTAGACAAGGTCTCCCCGTCGTGCACTCCTGCAGCTCCCCTTTGTCAATGAGTTATGGAGAAAGTACACACAGGAGGCATCTATTAATATTCCTTTTTTGGGCAAGGAAGTCTTGATCTCCTTCTGGGACAGCGCCCTCCTTGGCTCTTGCTGTCAATGGGGCCATCAATCCACTCTTTGCTTTCTTCCAGCCAAAGTGTTACTGAATGTGGGGGTCTGGCTGCCTGTCGCTCTAAAGCCAGTAAAGAGACAAGGTTGGTGGAATAAAAAATTGGCTTTATTTCTAAGGCCAGCAACCTGGAGGGGAGAGCGGACTCTTACCCAAAGACTGACTGCCTACCACTAACCATCAGTGGGTCATAGGTAGAGGGAGGGGGCTACACGCAGAAACAGCACAGTCACCTTTGACCGTCATCGTGAAATTGGCCATGGAGTGGTCTGGTCAGTGTCACCTCGATTGTTTTAAATACAGTTAGTCTATAGTTCCAGCGTGAGTTGGTTCCCTTTAATTTAAGGTGGGTTCTCGGAACTGTGGCAGCTTAGGTCATGGCTATGGTCAGGCCATCATGTATTAATAGTTAATTTACTCCACTTGGTGGGGATTTCAGTCTCCCTGTACTTGTGAGGCCCAGTTGCTTCAGTCATGTCTGACTCTTTCGCGACCTCCAGACAGCAGGCTGCCAGGCTCCTCTCTCAGTGGGATTTCCCAGGCAAGAATACTTGAGTCGCTTGCCATGCCCTCCTCCAGGGGATCTTTCCAACTAGGGGGTCGAACCTGCGTCTCCTGCATTGCAGGCAGTTTCTGAGCCATTAGGGAAGCCCTGTAAGACAGCTCAAAGGACAGGGCTCAAAATACTGTCTATAGCTCTTGAAGAGAAATTCAGGTCCCTGACTCTGCTTAATGATTTGGTCTTGTTTTAATGTTTTCCACAGACAAAAGACAGGCTAAAGACGTGCGGGCGGGGGTGAGGCAAGGACCATTGGGTCCTGCTGAATTTTAAAAGGGGTGAGTATGACCCAGGTCATACTAATGAGCCCACTGATCGTTTATTCCTTCTCTGAATCTAGCTATCATAGCCCCACTTCCCCCAAGTGCTGTGGTTCCAAGAACAGGGTGGGAGAAAAGAAAGGGAAGGGCAGCAGGAAGTGTAGACCAGGATGTGTTCATAATGGTTTGTTTGCAGAATGGCTGCCAGTAGGCAGATCAAGGTCAAGATCGGCTTCTTTCTTTGGTTCTTGGCTGTAAAACTGGCAGGTGGCATGTAGTGATGGTGAGATGGGCCGGTGTGGATACCTGGGAATTTAAAATTGGTTTAACAAATATCTTCTGATTGATCTTTCTGCTTGACACCCCTACCCCCGGCCCTCTCCTCTCTGTTGGATTCACTGTTCAATTCATATAATTTATGAAACACCTTGGGCTTCCCAGGTGGTGTTAGTGGTAAAGAACCCACCTGCCAATACAGGAGACCTAAGAAGTATGTTTGATTCTTGGGTCAGGAAAATCCCCTGGAGAAGGGCATGCAACCCACTCCAGGATTTCTGGCCTGGAGCTGGTTGCCCTGCCGAGTTTCTATAAGAGACACTCTCATGTACTTGAGACCCTGATGCTGGGAGGGATTGGGGGCAGGAGGAGAAGGGGACGACAGAGGATGAGATGGTTGGATGGCATCACTGACTTGATGGACATGAGTTTGAGTAAACTCTGGGAGTTGGTGATGGACAGGCAGACCTGGCATGCTGCAGTCCACGGGATCATAAAGAGTAGGACAAGACTGAGCAACTGAACTGAACTGAACATGTAGTTGAGAACCATTGGTATGCACTGAAGTTTGGTTTCAGTCTTCCAAACTCAGCCAAACTCTATTTAAACTGGGCTTCACCCCTTGAAAGGTCAAATAGTGAAACATCTATTTTTGTGTCTTTCTTGACATCCCTGAAATTGTACAAGATTGATGATCTTGTGATCAGGAGAGGGACATTATATTTAACCACTGTAACTACATCAGGAATGCAAAGAAGGAAGGTTATTTGGATTATTATTAACATTTGAACATTTTCAAACATAAGTAAGCATTTTAGAAGTAATCCAAGATGAAAATTCTTTTGTGCTTTATATACTGAGATTATTTCAATCAGTTGCTGAATATACATTTATTTACTTTTGCAGGGTAAAATGGTACAATAATTAGTGATAACTGAAAACTGTTACTTTTATGTGAAAAATAATTGTTTGCAATAATTGTTTGAAATAATAAGTTTCAAAAATTTAAATAAACGGGAAAATAGACTGATGGTTCATATGAATATTAAGAGAAAGGGAATTAGCTAGATAACTTTAGGAAGAACATTTTATTCTTTTGGAACTAATAAATGTTTGTACAAATTTAAATAAGAGTACCAAGAAGAATAATAGAGATTCAATTATCTTTTGTAATTCCAATCTTTATAGAATTGTTTGGCAGAACAGCATTTTTACCATTAAACAAAATTACTTTTAAGAACTGTATTTAATTTGTAGTTACTTGATTCCATTTAAACTATTGATCTTTGAACAAAATGTCTATTTGAGAATTATTCTTATCTTGTGGGATCAATTAAAAGCAAAATGTCTGTTTTGCCACCTCAAAATTTTACAAGGAAGAAAAATTCTGATATAAGGACAGCAAAATCCATGATAAATTAACTTCTACTCAGACATGATGAAGAATATGAAAAGTGTGAAGGAAAAGAGAAAAGTAAAGAGGTATCTTGCACTTTTATAAATGCAAAAATCTTATTCTTCCACTAGCATCATTTGAAAATAAGAGGATACTTAGTGTGGCAAATATCCAGCATATAATTGGAAGAGTTGATTGTAGAGAAAGTAGAATTCCTGCACATAATGTTTAGGTTTTTTTGGTTAGGCTTATTCATATGTACATTATGTACAAAAATTTATATTTTAAGTGTACAGTTCTGTGAATTTTGACAAGTATGTACACTTGGGTAACCACCACGATAATCAGGATAGAGAATAGTTCTTTCACCCCCAGAAGTTCCTTCTGGTCGTGAGTGAACTGACTTATGTTCCCATAGTTTTGGTTTTTCCAGAAGGTCATATGAGTGGAATCAGACAGTATGTAGCCTCTGTGTCTGACATCTTTCACTTAGCACATGCTTTTAAAATCCATCCATGCTGCATGTACCTTAATCTGTTTATATAGTCACCAGTTGATTGTTGTTCAGTTGCTCAGTCGTGTCCGACTCTTTGACCCCGTGGACTGCAGCACGCCAGGCTTCCCTGTCCTTCACTGTTTCCTGGAGTCTGCTAAACTCATGTCCATTGAGTCAATGATGACACCCAACCATCTCATCCTCTGTCACCCCCTTCTCCTCCTCCTTCAATCTTTCCCAACATCAGGGTCTTTTCCACTGAGTCATCTCTTCACATCAGGTGGCCAAAGTATTGGAGCTTCAGATTCAGCATCAGTCCTTCCAATGAATATTCAGGGTTGATTTCCTTTAAGATTGACTAGTTTGATCTCCTTGCTGTCTAAGGGACTCTCAAGAGTCTTCTCCAGGACCACAGTTCGAAAGTGTCAGTTCTTCAGTGCTCAGCCTTCTTTACGGTCCTTCTTTATGAACAGGCCAAGAAGCAACAGTTAAAACTGGACATGGAACAATGGACTGGTTCCAAATTGGGAAAGAAGTACATCAAGGCTGTATATTGTCACCCTGCTTATTGAACTTACATGCAGAGTACATCCTGTGAGATGCTGGGCTGGATGAAGCACAAGCTGGAATCAAGATTTTTGGGATGGGGGCACTATGAGTAAAGCTGCTATAAGTTTTTTTTTTTTTTTTTTGTACAGGTCTTTGTTGGAGGTCTGTCTTCATCTCTCTTGGGAAGATAACCTAGGTGTAACATAGTTATTATGGCAAGTATAGAAACTTTTTAAGAGACTGACAATTTTTTTCCAGGATGGCTGTACCCATCAGAAATGTAGGAGAGTTCCAGTTGTTCTGCATTCTTACCAGTACTTGGTATTGTCAGCTTAAAATGTTCATCCCTTCTAATAAATGTGTAGTGATCATTTGTTGTGGTTTTAATTTTTCTTCCCTCTACTGGCTAATGGTGTTGTCTTTTTATGTACCCATGTGCAATTCGTATTTCTTTTTTAGTGAAGTATCTGTTCTCATGTTTTGCCCATTTCTGAGTTGGTTTGTTTGCTCTTCATTATTGAGTTGTGAGATAAAATCCTCTATCAAATATATGCATAAAATATTTTTTCCCGGTGTTTGATTTGACTTTACATTCTTTGAACAGTATCTGTGGAAGCGCAGATGTTTTAAAATTTGATAGGTCAATTTGTTAATTTTTTTCTTTTATGATCTGTGCTTTTGTATATGATTTTAAAAACCTTTGTCTAACTCAAGGTCACACATATTTTCTCCTATTATTTTCTAGGAGTTTTATGGTTTAAGGATTTCTATTGAAATCTATGATCCATTTTGAGTTAATTTTGTATGTGGCAAGAGGTGTGAGTCAAGATTTTTTTTCTTTTTTTACAGAGGTGTGTTGAAATGTGCCAGAATCATTTGTTGGAAATAGTTCTTTCTCCTTTGAATTACCTTAGCACCTTTGTTGAAAATCAACTGTGTTAAACAGCCTGCCTGCCAATGCAAGAGATATGAGATGTGGGTTTGATCCCTGGTTTGGAAAGCCCTCTTGGAGAAGGGTATGGCAGCCCACTCCAGTATTCTTGCCTTGGAGAATCCCTTGGACAGGGGAACTTGACAGGCTACAGTCCACAGGGTCGCAAAGAATCGGACAAGACTGAAGTGACTTAACATGCACATCCATATAAAAGAGCTTATTTGTGAACTCTCTTCTATTCCATTTATATATGTATATATATGTATGTCCATCCTTTTCATACATATAAATAATTATAATAAATAATAATATAAGCTTATTTTTTAGCTTTATACTAAGCTCTGAATTCAAGTACAGTGAGTCCACCAGCTTTGTCTTTTTCATAGACAGTACTTTGGTTCTGTCTAGATTCTTTGCTTTTCCATATAAATTTTAGAACTGGCTTGTCAATTTCTACAGAAGAAAACAAAATAAAACAAAAACACCCACCTGCTCAGGTTCTTTTGAGATTGTATTCAATATATAGATCAATTTGGGGAAAAATGATGTTTTAATTTTGTCTTTTGATTCATGAACATCACACATCTGTTTATTTGGGTCACTGTCTCGTCAATGTTTTGTAGTTTGTAGCAAACAAAGCTTGAACACCTTTCATTAAATTTATTTCTGATTATTTCACGTTTTCTGTTGGTACTGTAAATGGTACTTTAAAAAAAAATCTCAATTTCCACTTGTTTATTTCTGTATATAGAATACAATTGATTTTTGTATATTGATCTTGTATTCTGCAACCTTGCTTGATTCACGTATAAGCTTTAATAGCTTTTAAAAACAGCTTTATTGAGATATAAATCACACATCATACCATTTACCCACTTAATGTATACAATTCAATGGCTTTTAGTGTATTCACAGAATTGTGCAGCCATCACCACCATCATTTTAGAACATTTTCATCACACCAGCAAGAACCTTCATATCCCTGACCAGTCACTTCCTATTTTCCCCAACCCCCTGGTCTTAGGCAGATAGTAATCTACCTTCTGTCTCTGTATAGAGTTGCCTATGTTGCTGTGAACTACAAATGGATGCTTTCCAAAGGCACCTGTCATTTGCTGGTGTGGAGATTGAACCCTGTGCTGCTGCAGCTGCTGACCTTCAACATCCCCGGAAGGGAATTCAGAGAGGAGAAGAGGCACTGTGCTCCAGGGAAACTGGTAGAACAGGTCTTTAGATAGTTAGATACTTTCAGGAACTGAGTTCAAGATCCCAAACCTTGCATCTCCTTGTGTCTAGAAAAGCACTAAATCCCTTCATGATGACATCAGCTCCTTGTGACTAGCAGAGACACTTTTGCAAGATGAGTGCTTGATTGCACTGAACTCCTGCACCAAAATCATATACTGATCTTCCCCCACTACGTCTTTGGAGCAGTTTCTCAGGACGGTCTGGGTGCTGCTTTCCTGGCTACAGTCCTCGTTTTGCCCCAAATAAAACTTCACACGCTCACATCGTGTGCTCTTTTTTAGTCATTGCTGGACATTTCATATAAGTAAATTCATTCAGTCTGTGGTCTTCTGTGATTGGCTTCTTTTACTAAACGTAATGTTTTCAAAGTTCATTCACGTTTCAGCATGTATCAGTTTGTGATTCCTTTTTAGGGCTGTGTATTAGTCATAGGAGAAAAGAAAAAAATATATAAAGGAGATCCATTATGAGGAATTAACTGCTGTGATTATGGAGAATGAGAAGTCCCATGATTTGACATCCGCAAGCTGGAGCCCCAGGAACTCTGGTGGTGTAATTCAGTCTCATTTAGAAGCCCGCATATCAGAGGGGCTGAGGCTGTAAATTCCAGGCTGAGGGCAGAAGAAGATGCTCAAGCAGTGAGGCAGAAAGTAAAACGGAGGAAGAACATTCCTTCTTTCTTCAGCTCTTGTTTTAGTCAGGCTCTCAGTTCACTCATGCTGGGGAGAGTATCCACTTTATGGAGTCTGACAATCCAAATGATGATTTCATTGGGAAATACCTTCATAGACAACAATGTTTAATGTGGGCGCCTTGTGGCCAGTCAGGTTGACATAAAATGAACCATCACAGGCTAAATAACATTATTCCAGAGTATGAATGTACCCTGTTTTATTTATCTGTTCATCTGCGAATGGACATTGTGTTCTTTCCATTTGCGGGTATTTTAAATAATGCTGCTATGAACATTGGTGGAGAAGGCAATGGCAACCCACTCCAGTACTCTTGCCTGGGAAATCCCATGGATGAAGGAGCCTGGTAGACTGCAATTCATGAGGTCGGTAAGAGTCGGACATGACTGAGCAACTTCACTTTCACTTATCATTTTCATGCATTGGAGAAGGAAATGGAAACCCACTCCAGTGTTCTTGCCTTGGAGAATTCCAGGGACAGGGGAGCCTGGCGGGCTGCCATCTATGGGGTCCCACAGAGTCGGACACAACTGAAGCAACTGAGCAGTAGCAGCAGCTGCATAAACGTTGGTGTTCAGATTTCTGTGTGGACACATGTTTTATTTCTACACTTGTTGAGTGGAGTGTTCTGTAGAAGTTGGTTGTGTCTAGTTGGTCTATAGTGTTAAGTCCTACATTTTCTTATTAACCATGTGTCCATCATTGTTGTATTTATTCTTGATAGTGGGATGTTAGGAGAAGGAAATGGCAACCCACTCCAGTGCTCTTGCCTGGAGAATCCCAGGGACGGGGGAGCCTGGTGGGCTGCCATCTGTGGGGTCGCACAGAGTTGGACACGACTGAAGTGATGCAGCAGCAGCAGCAGCAGCGGGGTGGGATGTTAAAGGCCAACAATTACTGTAGAACTGACGTAATGGACTGATGTTTGTGTCTCTGCTCATCCCTTCCTCAAATTCATACTTTGAAACTCCAACGCCCCCAGTGTGGCTGTATTTGGGAACAGTGCCTCTAAGGAAGTAATTAAGGTTAAATGAGGTAATGAGCCTGATATGATGGATTAGCGTCCTTATGAGTAACAGAGAGCTCTCTTTCTCTTTCTGTGAACACAAAGAAAAGGTGACGTGAACACACATCAAGACTGCAGCTGCCAAAAGGCCAAAAGAAGAGGTCTCAGCAGGAAACCAGTTCTGCTGGCGCCTTGATCTAGCACTTTCCAGCTTCCAGAACTTGAGAAGTGAATTTCTGTGGTTTAAGCCATCCCGTCTGGGGCATTTTGTGATAGCTGCCAGAGCAGATGAATACAACGCTTCTTCCTTAGTTGTTAGCTTTGCCACATGTATTTTGGAGTTTTGTTACCAGACACACATATGCTTGTAATTGTCAGAATTGTCTTAATGGATTGACTCTTTTATCAATATAGATCCTTTTTTTAATCTCTTGAAACTTTTTGTCTTAAAGTTTCTTTTGTATGATATTAATATAACTGCCCCAGTTACATTTTAGTTATGATTTGTATGGAATATCTTTTTCTATCTACTACTTTTGATCTATTTGTGTCTTTAGATCTAAAGTGAGTTTCTCGCAGTCAGCATATAGTGTGTGAATTCTTTGTCTTTTAATCCATGTTTTCCAATCTCTGCTTTATAATTGGAGACCTGAATCTACTTACGTGTAAAGTAATTACTGGAAGAAAAGATTTTTGCTGTTTGCTATGCATTATACATCTTTTTTATTCCTCAATTTTTCCTTTATTGCCTTTTGTGGTCAGTTGATTTTTTTTTCCTATTGTTTTATTTTGGTTCTCTCCTTTTTTAAAAAAGTCATATTTTCATTTTTTCCTTGGTGTTTTTTCCCTGAGGATTACAGTTAAAATCTTATTAAATCCACACTAAATCTAAATACCAGTTTAGTTTCAACCATACACAAGCACTCTGCCCTTCTGTAGATCCACCCTCTTCCCTTTGTGTCGTCATTGTCACTAATTACATCATTATACGTTGAGTCCTGGCTACATCTATACTTCTTGTTTTGTACATTTGACTTTTGAATCTCATAGGAAAAGAAAGACTACAGATGAAATATGTGAAAATACTGGCTTTTATATTTACCTATGTAGCCCGGTGGTTATTTCTTCTGCCATCTTAGATTTACTGCTGAATCTCTCTAGCAAGTTTTTCAGTTCAGTTATTGTATGTGCCAGCTCCCAAATTTCTTTTTGGTTACTTCTTGTAATTTTGATCTCTTCCTTGGTATTGTCTATTTTGTGATACATCATTATGATTTCTTTTCATTCTAGACCTTTATCTGTCCCAGACCTTTATCTGTCTCAGCATGTTTAAGACAGTTGATTTAGAGGCTTTTTCTAAAGTCCAAAGGGTAAATTATCTTAGTAACAGTTTTTATTATGTTCTTATTTTCCAGTGAATGAGACAGTTTCTGGTTTCTTTGCGTGTCTCATAATATTTTTGTTTGAATACTGGACATTTTGCATAGTATAACGTGCCATCACTGGAGCTCACATTATCCCTGTCCCCGGAGTTTGTTGTTGCTTCTTCTTGTGGTTGTGATATTTCATTGTTATTTTAATTTGCAATTCCCTAATGAGATGTGGTTCAGATGGTAAACAATCTGCCTGCAATGCAGAAGGTCTGGGTTCGATTCCTGGGTGGGGAAGATCCCCTGGAGAAGGGAATGATTACCCACTCCAGTATTCTTGTCTGGAGAACTCCATGGACAGAGGAGCCTGGCGGGCTACAGTCTATGGGGTCACAAAGAGTGAGACACTACTGCACGACCCAGACTCTCACTTCTTTTCAATGATATGTGGTGCTGAGTCACACGATTATTTGCCTGTCGTATATCTTCTTTGGTGGAGTTTCTATTCAGATATTTTGCTCATTTTTAAGTTGGATTATTTGTTTTCTTGGTGACTTTTAAGAGTTCTTTGCATATTTTGGATACAAGTCATTTATCAGATATGTGTTTTGCCAGCATTTCTTCCCAGTCTGTTCAGTTCAGTCACTCAGTCGGGTCCGACTCTTTGTGACCCCGTGAACCTCAGCACGCCAGGCCTCCCTGTCCATCACCAGCTCCTGGAGTTCACCCAAACCCATGTCCATCGAGTTGGTGATGCCATCCAGCCATCTCATCCTCTGTCGTCCCCTTCTCCTCCTGCCCCCAACCTTTCCCAGCATCAGGGTCTTTTCAAATGAGTCAACTCTTCGCATCAGGTGGCCAAAGCATTGGAGTTTCAGCTTCAACATCAGTCCTTCCAATGAACACCCAGGACCGATCTCCTTTAGGATGGACTGGTTGGATCTCCTTGCAGTCCAAGGGACTTTCAAGAATCTTCTCCAACACCACAGTTCAAAAGCATCAATTCTTTGGTGCTCAGTTTTCTTTACAGTCTGTGGTTTATCTTTTTATCCTCTTAACTTCTATTGCAGTACAGAAGCTTTTAACTTCAATGAAGTTCAAATGATCAACTTTTCTTTCATCAATTGTGCTTTTGGTGTTTTTGCTTTGGTGAGCAGGGGTTTCTGCCAACATTTGATTGTTGAAAAAACAGGTTTGAAATGGCCCAGGGTCAGTCAGTGCAGACTCCATCTCCGTTTCCTCATCCAGAATGTTCTTCATCTGCCACATAGGAGGCGGCAGGAGAGGTGTGTGTCCACATGCGCATGAGTGTGAGCATGCAGGCAAGGATACATCTGAATAAATGTATAAATCTATATCTGAAACAACCTAGAAAGCAGACAAGAAGCAAGCCGATTGTTGGATAAAAAGCAATTTGGTTGAACAATGAGATACAACTGCTTACCTGTTACACAAACAAAAAGTTCAGGCCAACACTACACAATGCTGCCAGAATGGGGAGCAACCTGAATTTTCACCCACTGCTGAGGTCGAGTCACTTTAGAAAATAGTTTGGCAGCTTCTTATAATGGTTAAATATACGCATCCCACATGACCCAGAAATCTCATTGTTAGGTATTTACCCAAAGAAATGAAAAATTGTATTCAGACGAAGACCTATGCAAAAATCTTTATAGAAACCTTATTTTTAATAGCAAAAAACTGGAGACAATCCAAGCATTCAGCAAGAGATGAATGGGTAAGCACAGTGTGGTATTTTCATACAATAGAATACTACTAAAAGTGAAATAGCGGCTTGGTGTAAGCAAAAAAAAAAAAAAAA